>JAWPHD010007460.1:0-128732 GCA_037043455.1 Cyrtodaria siliqua | reverse complement strand
AGATGCAATCGTTGGGGACAAAAATATTACACTGAATAATGTATTCGAATAGATATTCTCCCATTTTTTACCGTAACTTGACAGATAAAATATCAGAATATGGTAACCCTTGTATAATTACCGGCGATTTCAATTTGATTTTAAACCCAGACATTGACACATACAATTATGTTAATATTAATAATCCAAATGCCCGTGATACACTTTTGGAATTAATTGTAGAAACCAATTTTATTGACTGTTGGAGAGAAAAACATTTGGAAAAAAGAGAATACTCATGGTTTCGTAGAAATCTAGTGAAAACAGCTAGATTAGATTTCTTTTTAATATCAGATAGTTTATATACTGATTTAGATGATTTAAAATTTCTCCCAGGATATCGTACAGTTCATTCAATGACTTTTATACAGTTTGAGTTTGGGAAATTTATAAAAGGTTAATCCTACTGGAAATTTTATAAATCTTTACTAAAAGATATAAAATATGTTGAAGAATTGAAAATAGTCATAGATAACACTAAAAGACAATATGCATCAGAAAATCAAAATTATAACATGGATATAAGCAACATACCAATACAAGATTTAAGATTCAATATAGATGAACAGTTATTTTTTGAGACTTTACTTATAGAAATTGGAGGAAAAACAATAGCATACTCATCTTATAAAAAAGAGTGGAAGTAAATAAAGGAAACGACCTTTTAAAACATATAGACATTCTGGAAAAAGAAACAGAAAACAATAGGAACTACTTGAAGAAAAAAATAAACAATTATTTGATATGCGTAAAATTAAATCCGAGGGTGTTTTTGTAAGGTCTAAAGCAAAATGGATAAATGAAGTTGAAAACATTTCTAACTATTTCTGCAGTTTAGAAAGTATGATTTATGTCTCAAAATACATGAACTCCTTGATATCTTCTTTAAAAACACAGAATGAAATTTTGAATGAAAAAATATCGCATTTTAAAGGGGGTACATCAGGCTTTTAATGGTGGTTTAGGGGTCCGACTTAAAATTGACAAATAATTATATTTTCTATTCTAAAGGGCCTAAACATAATGAATGAGCCTAAAAACGATCCCTTATTTGCAAAGAAACTCACTCTGCACAGTAATACGTGCTATCCTAGGTGACGCACCAGGGTTAATTTCAGCATTTCACGTCAGATTCCGTCATAGCTATATGGTGCTATATGATGTATATGGTGTATAAATGGTTATAACGTCATATTTTGACTGATATAAGTGTTTTATCATAAATTGGAACATTTTTATAATTTAAGATATTTCTAGAAAAATCCTGATGTACCCCCTTTAAAAAATTATATGAAGCTAAAGAAACAGAAGATATCAACTTGAATGAAGTTTTAAAACATTTCAATATACCAAAATTAAAGGAACATTTAAAACAGTCAATAGAAGGAGCAATTACATATACAGATATGCTCCGAAGTCTTAAGAGGATGTCGAATAACACGAACCCCGGTAACGACGGATTTACAGTTGAGTTTTATAAATTCTTATGGAGAGATATTGGGCACTTTTTAGTTAGATCAATAAATTATGCTTACTTAAGGGGTGCACTCTCTATTACACAAAGACAAGGTGTAATAACATTCATATCTAAAGGCAATAAAGATAATTTATATTTAAAGAACTGGAGACCTATTTCTTTATTAAATGTATCATATAAACTAGCTTCATCATCCATAGCGTTCAGACTAAAAATGTTCTGGGCTCTATTATTCATGAAGATCAAACGGGTTTCATAATGGTCAGCTTTTAACATTTCCAATTCGTAAAAGTTTCCGTCAATCTTTTGATTGTTTAAATCTTTTATTTTGTATGTCACAGGATTTGTATATTGAATTTCATCAATAACAAATATTTCTTCAGTCCAGTTTGGTGTATACCCTTTTTCAAAAGTTTTTTTATATTTGCTGATTCTAACCTTGTCTTCTATTTTAAAGTTTGGCTTAATTTGATTGCTTTTCAATTTTCCATGCACGTCAAGTTGAAATATACTTCTCATCTATTCTTCTCATCACTTGCCTCAATCGGTGTCATTTTAATTCTACGATGTTTTTCATTATTATACTTATCAAAAATTGCCAGCAGCACGTTTAAATATGTATTTGTGTTGTTTGCAGTAAAATATTTCCACGTCCTCTCTTTTAATGTCTGATTAAGCCGTTCAAGTACTACAGCTTTTCCGAAATTAAAAGTGTGATACATTTTAATATTATTATCATCAAGAAATTGCTTAAATGTCTTGTTATAAAATTCTACTCCCTGGTCAATCCAAAGAAATGTACATTGTCTTCTCGTACTTACAATCTTTTGGAAAGCTTTAGTAATTTCTAAACCAGTTTTATTTTGAACAGGCATAACCTAAGCACATTTACTAAAAACATCAATAGCAGTAAGCAAGTAGTTAACACCTTTTTTGTACCTTGAAAACGACTGCATATCAACTAAATCAGCCGACCATATTTTATCAATTGCATAAACAATTAATCACACGGCGTTGAAAGAACTTCCTTCGTATAGGCTTATGAAGTTCATCGCCTTACTTATCAGTCCATCTCTGTCGCAAGATGACCCTAGTGGTTGGGGCTAACTCAGGAAAGAATCAATGACGGTGAATGCATTTACATAAGTTTAATGCAACTTTTAAAATATGTTAAATATATTTACAATTATCAAGAAAAACAAGCGAATACACAGATGAAATATGAAAAGACTGTTCTCATGAACGTTTATGACGTTCTTAGTAATATCACAAATACTGAATGTGTCGACTGACTATATATGACACTAAAGTGTTGTTAAAGTTATAACAGTGTTGATGTGCACAAGAATTATGGTCTAGCGCGATGAATGTGATGCGCGAGAGCTCATGAAGATGATGATGCGCGAATCCAATGGGTGATTGTCATCAAATGCCTTCTATAAGGGTTAATGACGCGATATATATGTTAATTAACCTCCTGTGACTGAAGTTTCTCCAGTGAGGACTGATAACGGGCCCACCTCGTGTCCCGGGGGTTGTTGATACTATAACCTGGCCATGTTGCACAGGTACGGGGACCGTCTCCACCGCTCGTAACGTTATGCGTTGAAGGCTTAGCTCCACTGCGGAATGCTTATCTCCACACCAGACGGATTATCTCCACTGCGGAAGTGTTATCTCCAACGGACGGGTTAGGCTGTACTGATACATACGTTTTAGATGTCGGTTCATAAACACACCAATCTTATATAAGTATCATTACAATAACAAATCATTAACTAATACATATATGCAAGCCACTCTCTAATTATGATGAGTAGCAATGGATGTTTATTCTACAACGCCATGTATACGCGTCGATTATTTATACTAGTCAATCATCTCACTGTTAACTAATGCACCTAATATACAACGTTATCAATTCAATCGTGTATTACAATCACTGAGTTATACGCCAACGTTAACTAATGCACCTATTATACAGCGTTAACAAATTAATATTGTTTTACAATTAATGATCAATTACAATAGTTATATCTAACAAAGTTAACTTCAAAAGCATATGCTAGTCTCAAGTTAATGTTTGAGAAACATAAAAGCTACTGAATACAACTGTCCGATAAAAGTTCATAAAGTAAATGCTGACCACATATTGCCTGTGAATTCGGCCCTGTTCAACTTCTGCTCCAAACAAAGCAACTTTCAATCATTCCCAGCCACGACTGGACAATAATGCACTTTATAGCAAACGTTCCGCCCAAACTATTATTTCCCACGTTCTTTCCGTGACACACGTGGCAACATGCGCAGTATTAACATCTACACGAACGGACCCTTAAACAACCTTTCCCTTTAAAGAGATAGACCTATACTTTTACATGCATTTTCACAAAACTATACTTATTAAACGTCCTTTACGGACGCCCTCTGGCGGCCACTTACAAGTGCACGCTTTTCCGTGTTACTTGAATATATCATGGACATTGTGAATTGGTTTCAACTGAATAATGGATTAGCGTGTGACTGACAGGTGCTTACAAGAGCTGTGTACGACCAATACGCTCTACTCGTGATTATTTTGTGACAACATCCCCCCACTTAAAGAAAGTGATACACTTTTTAAAATTCAACAAAATGATAATGAATATCTACATGTTAATAAGCTATTAATTAGTCCTAGCAAAAGACATGGTTGCATGATAAGCAACATTAAATTTCAACAATATTCTACAATTAAACACTGCACTGTCGTAACATACACTGCTATTGTACAATACACTGCAATACACTATTATACTATTGTATTGTTCTATTTTATTAGACCTGTCATTTTGTGCAGCGACTTAAATAGTCTACCTCAATATTGTCCTTTCCTCCGTCTATTACACCGACTTTACTGTTGCCAATAACACTACTTTCTGCAACTACAAGAACTCCAACTTTACACATTGCATCCTTCGCATTACCAGTATACTGTTTGCGCAATGGAGTAGGGTCTCACGTTTCCCTAATCGGCTTTGTGTGCTTAAAAAAAATAGTATGATAATGGACCTTTGGAAACGGCCGAGTACGACACATACGAAATATTGCAGTCTCGGTTTGATTGAGACTGTTCATGAGCGGTAGTGAAATATGCTAGCTACCGCTCACGCCCTCTAGCCCCGGGTTGAGCAGAACTCAATATTCATAAAAATCAACAGTACATAATTTTAACCATCCCGAAGATGGCAAGCATATGACGGTGGATATAGAAATATTTGTATCTTTATTTCATCCCCTATATCCAGCGGCGTATGGTCCCAGGATCTAATGAAATTGTATGCTCCGAAGAGCGAAATAAGCAAAAAAGGAATTTAGTTAGGAGCAGCGGTTATGAAGCCTGCATATCACAAATAACAGCCAAAAGACTAAATTAAAAAGCAGACAACATATCCTATGAGTGGTTAAACAATACCCAGAGCCTTTTATCGGCCGGAGTAGTGGAACCACCGAATCGAAAATTAAATAAGAAAATAAAAGAAATTGAAAATGTACCACCGATCACTAAATATAAGTATCGGGCTCAGCGATCCCCAAAGATCGAATGAATAACAGTACTGATTGAAAGCGCGGGGAGATGTTTTTCTGCCGCCATACTGCACAAGCAACGCCACTGTGCTATAAAAAGAGTATGATAATGGACCTTTGGAAACGGCTGAGCACGACACATACGAAGCTATACTGCATTATATCTGTTGGTCTCGACGCATCGGACCGAACAGTACTTCACCCAGAGTGTAAAGTACCTATCTTTGGTTTCTGTACTACACTAAGCATGCCAGATATGTCTACATCGGCTACTGTCTCCTTACCTACACTAGTGGGAAAATACATGGGACTAGTGTCCTCACTACTGTCTTCCTCACTATCCTCAATAACTGCAACATTAACTACAGTTAATACCCCTTGTTGCACATTATCGGTTCTACTAATATACTGTTTTAGCGCATATTCGCATGGAAGGTCTTTAACTTTCCGTTTATCTCGATACGATAATCCATAGTTAGAGGGATAGTGTTCACTATCCCTCTAACGTAAAACGGACCTTTCCATTGTAATAACAGCTTGTTATTGTCGGTCGGGAGTAACAGTGACACCTGGTCATCTATCTTAAATTTCCTAGCTCTAGCTTTCTGGTCATAGTACCTTTTGTACTTGGTATTTGCCTTAACTAACTGACTTTGAGCTATCTTACAAGTCTCCTCAAGTTTCTCCTTCAGATCTTAAACATACTGATATGTAGTCTTAACCTCATGACTATCTACTTCACCTGCCCACATCTCTCTAAGAATCCTCATGGGACCTCTAACTGATCTACGTACAATAACTCAGGAGAAAATCCTATACTCTCTTGTGGAACCTCTCTAAATGCAAACATCAAATCATTGAGATACTTGTCCCAATCTGTGGGTCTCTTTACACATACGCCGTAACATTTGCTTTAACGTCCCGTTAAATCGCTCGACTAACCCGTTACACATAGGGTGATACGGTGTTGTCGTGATTTGCCGCAAAGACAATAACCTGCTAACTTCAGCCATAAGTTCTGACGTAAACTGCGACCGACAATCAGTCAGCATTTCCTCTGGTACACCTAGCCTACTGAACATATCAACTAATGCCTCAGCTAATCTCTCAGTTTCAAGTGAGGGCAATGCTACTGCCTCCGGGCACCTAGTTGCAAAGTCTTCCATGGTTAAAATGTACCAGTTTTTCCTATCCGACACTGGAAAATTTGGTCCAACTGTGTCTACGGCTACCCGCTTAAATGGTGTATCTATCAGTGGCATCTGACCTAAATGTACTTTGGTCACTCGACCTTTTGGTACTGTCCTTTGGCATACATCGTAGGACCTACAATACTTAGTTACATCTCCACTAACGCCTGGCCAATAAAATTCTGCCAATACGCTATCTGACGTTTTCTTTACGCCTAAATGACCTCCCATAAAATGACCTCCCATAATCGACTCATGAGCTACCTTAAGCACTGTCGTTCTATACTGGGAAGGTACCACTATTGGTGAAACTGTCTACCACCACTACCTTCAAATTCTCTGTACAATAAACTATTCTTATGTACAAACTCAGAACTACCGGACCCTTTACACTTCTTCACTACACCATCCTTGGCCTTCATTTTACAAGGATCTAATGACTCGTCTTGAGTTTGTGCTTCTATAAATTCCGCTCTAGAAATATCACCTATGGCTGCAGGAACCTTTAATTTTCTATAAGCCTGAGCTTGCTTCTGAACCTGCGCTCTAGTCTCTACTGCATTACTTATGCTACTCCTAAAATAGGAACCTACCGGAAGTACTGAACCTTCTATGTTCTCTATCGTTAAATCATACATCGGGTCGTCTATACATAGTGCCTCTGTAGTCCCTTTAAAAGAAAGGTGTATCTACATCTATTCTCGCTATTGGCACGTACTCTACCGACTTATTTAACAACATACACGGTGACTGTTTACCTACCAACTGGTCATCCGTAACTAAACTACGCTTAACTACCACACATGTACAACCTGTATCCCTCATTACAATTACGTCCGTGCCATTCACTCTACCATCTGCCGTTGGAAGATTTGCATACGGAAAGAGACATGTTCCGATCTTCGCCAATACGCCATCCGATTTAACACAACAGCTACTACTCTCGGTTTTAATAACCGGACTGTTACTACCTCTGCCTCTACCTCTACCTCGGTTTTGACCACCTCTACCTCTACCGAAATTCCATGTTAAAACCTCGGTTCTGACTACCTACATTGTTGTCTACTTTACAATTGTCGCTAAAATTGTCTACCACAGCGGATACTTTCACCGCTTTCCTACACTCATGTGAAGCATGATTCCCATTACAGAGACGACAACGAATAAAAGGTCTATCTATGTTGTTACCACTATTGCTACCTCCTCTAGCACCCACCGAACTACTTCCACCTCTATAGTTTCCACTCTGGTCTTTCTGTGTATTACTATGATCGTCCCATTGCCTATCTCTAAAAGTTCTGTCTTTCGACACTACATTATGAGCTCCACCTCTAGCCTCGGCAAACTGATCTGCTTGTGTTGCCATTTCTTCTACCCTAGCTAATTTTCTTTCTTTCAGAAATAAGAACAGATCTCTACTACAAACATTGAATAGCTGGTCCCGCAACAAGAAATCTATGAGGCCTTGATAAGTCTGCGCTACCTTCCCTAACTCTAACCACCTCTCTAAGTAATTTATAGACCTACTTATGAACTGAATAAACGACTCGCCTTTCTCAGGTAAACAAGCTCTAAACCGCTTTCTAAAACCGTAAGAACATATCTCTACTACAAACATTGAATAGGTGGTCCCGCAACAAGAAATCTATGAGGCCTTGATAAGTCTGCGCAACGTTCCCCAACTCTAACCACCTATCTAAGTAATTTCTAGACCTACTAATGAACTGAATAAACGACTCGCCTTTCTCAGGTAAACAAGCTCTAAACCGCTTTCTAAAACCTTCTTCAGTTAACTCAAATATCTTTAGCAGAGCATCCTTTAACTTGTCATAGTCATGAAAATCTAAACTAGGTAATCTAGAAAATACATCTAAGGCATTGCCTCTCAATAATGCACTTAAATGAACTGCCCACTTATCCTTAGACCATTCCTGTAACTCAGCATATCGTTCAAACCTTGACACGTAACTGTCCATGTTATTTCTGTCAGCATCAAAATATGGTAACTTCGGACCTTTTAACTTCCCAAAATAGCTATCTTTACCTACAGTTTTGCTGTCTTCATTATCTGTCTTAGCTACTAACAACTCTAAAGCTAACATATGTTCTAACTCTGCTTTCTTCACCTTCTTATCCATCTTAGCCTTAGCGAGTCTGCCGTCCGTCTCAAACCTATCCCGTTATAACTTCCTTGCTAATTCTATCTGCTCTTTATCTGACTCTTGTTTCTCCCTTGCTAATCTACTTTCTAATTCTAGCGTCTCCTTATCCGACTCTTGCTTCTCCCTTGCTAATCTACTTTCTAATTCTAGCTTCTTCTTATCCGACTCTTGCTTCTCCCTTGCTAATCTACTTTCTAATTCTAGCTTCTCTGTAGCTAATCTACTTTCTAATTCTAGCTTTTCTTTGGCTAATCTACTTTCTACCTCTAGCGTCTCTTTATCAGCATCTCGTTTCTCTTTAGCTAATCTACTTTCTAATTATAACCTATCTTTCTCAGCATCTCTTTCCTTAAGTCTAAATTCCCTTTCCCTAGCCTGTTCGTCTTTAACAAAGGTTCTAAGCTCCTCTCCAGCATAACCTAACCCCTTACCCATCTCCGTAAGTTCCTTTATGGTAGTCATGGTTATAGACATTGTGGAATACTAACTACAATAAGTCACTAATGATTCTACTCTTCTGACTACTAATGGTAAGTCACTGTGTCCTCAGTACATTTTTACTAGCGCTAACTACTAACGGTTATGTATAGATAATATCTAGCTTCCACAAAACATATACTCTACATAAAATATCTATATTTGATATTGGACATACACCTTAAACAATCATAGAAATGTGTATAGCATGTACATGTATATTTACTTCTCCCATCAATATAATTATACTCGAGTGTCACAAAATGAGTAGAAGTCTTGTTCGCCAACCTCACTGGATACTATTGGTATATCAAAGGAGGTAAAAACAAATACCCAAATTATTGAGCAAAAGGTGCCTCAGAACCAATCGTGTAGACCACTACGACCTCATGCCAAGGAAAGAACGCACAAAACAACAGTTTGGACTTACCCTACCCTTGTCATGTCTTGACTTGTCTTCCAAGCTGTGGCCGTGATCGTTTCCATTCGCCTTGATGGATCAGAGGGTTGTACACAGTATATCATAATAAAGATCACTTATTGATTCTTTCCCTCCGTAGTTGCCAAAAATCCCACTTCCTACATCAGGTGAAATTCACATGAAAAAGTAACAATTCACTAGAGTTAAACGGTACGTTATTTTTAACGTGAAATTCATGTGAAATTCACATGAAATTGACGTGAAAATGTAAACCATTAAATAACGTGAATTTATTTTTAACGTGAATTTCACGTGAAAAAATAAAACATAAAACTGTAGAAAAGCAAAATAAATTTATATTGTTATTACATGCTTTTTGATTTGAATACCATATTATAACACTAACACAGAGTAAATGAGATTCACATACCCATTGCATATTTCAAGTTTATAATATGTATACAGTTAACAAGGAAAATAGGTTCATATTCCCTGCCTGGTAATTATATTTCTCTAGCCATTATTTAATTATATCTTGACAAGATATTTAAATTTAACATAAACAATACAGTCATTGTGATATGAAGAGGGTGGGGAGTTGAGTTTTGTTTATAAAAACTTATTCGAGTTATCTGGGGAACGAAACCATTCTTCCAATGCGGACGCATGTACTTAACTATTATCTTGAATAATTAGTTGTAAAATCAGTGATGTTGATTTCGACTCTTGCCACTGTTCAACAACAACAAAATCAACGATTTAATGCTTGATTATGTTTAAAGGGAGTACATCAGGCTTTTCATGGGGGTCTAAGTGTCCGACTTAAAATTGACAAATATTAACATTTTCTATTCTACATGGCCAAAACATAATGAATGAGCCTAAAAATGATCCTTGTTTTGCGAAGAAATTGTTTCAGCACAGTAATATGTGCTATCCTAGGTGACGCACCATGGTTAATTTCAGCATTTTACGTCTGATTCTGTCCTAGCTATATAGTGTATTCAAAGTTTAGACATTAACAACATGGTTCTAACAGCATATTTTGATTGATTTAAGTGTTTTATCATGAAATGGAACATTTTTATAATTAAAGATGTTTCTAGAAAAATCCTGATGTACCATCTTTAAATAAAAGTGACTGTAAGTTAGACTAGATCTAGACTAGAAGTTTTCCTAGATCTTATTTTTTTATTACTGTTCGATACAGTAGATCTATCTATTAAAAGTAATTGTTGTTGTTGTTGTTGTATTAAATTGTTTTTTGTCATGCGGTGATTTTCACTTGAAAGCAGTCCAATTTCATTCAAAATACAATATGACAAAAGGACTAAGAAAACTGGCTAAGAGCTGACCATCCTACCTAATAAATCTCTGAGACTGTGTGCACAGGGTCATTGTTTTTTGTTCAAATTGTATTTACCAAACTACTGCGCCATTTAAGTCTCAATTACACTTATCAATAATAAAATTCACCTGAAACAATAGTTAAATTAAACAATAACTATTCGCCTACCTAGCCTGTTATTGAAATATCCTTTCTTTTGCTTAAACGCACAAACGACGAAACGTAAACCTTTTTTGTTCTTTGTAGACAATGAGTATATTTATTTTCTTCAAATACTGTGGCTGTTGGGAATACTTCTTCACGTATTTCATATGCCGTTAAATTTCAGATGTATTAACATAATCACCTTCGTGTTGTTATACTAAATGTCTTCGTATATTGCTTAGATTTTATAGAGACTTAGTTAGAAGAGATCAAGTATATATTTATATTGGCCAGTTCCTTTAGGAATGTTACACGCGGAGCTCTGGTGATGGTTTTCAATTGACCCTTTGAGAGAGTACCAATGACCCATCAATTTGTTTCTCCTGAAAAACAGTTCATTTTGTTTTGCTGGTTGAGATCTTATCTTGGTAACGTTATAATAGTGTCTTCGTTTACCTTAAGTTAACGGTCTATAACTACAATGGATATAACCGTTATTGTACCACAAGTTATCTTTCATACGCAACGTTAACGGGTCTATAATAATCAAAACTATTGTATCACTACGCTTGTTTCATTCTACCAGCCAAACTATATATAACATGTATGTTGTCATTCTCTTGTATACTGTCTTTAACAACACGATATATAGGAATTTGTGTTGCTGTTGTTCTATCATTCACCTACGGTGTATAATTTAGAAATATGTATTGTTTAAGAAACGTATTATTATCTCCCTTTGTTTGATATTGTATTCAACTAAACTCAGATGCATTACACCCCAAATGTGTTGGGTTAGCTTACTCGGATCAACAAGAATTCATTTTGAATGTCGTTGAGCTTTTTTGAAGAAAACTTCCACCACTCCATGCAAAAAAGGTACAAGTGAAACTTTAGATGAAATGATGACGTTGAAGACATTGCTGGATGTAATTCGGTGTTTAAATCTTATCAACTGTACATTTAACAAGTCCGCTAATTAGGAAATACCTAACCTGAACCTATTTCGTTTGAGTAGTTTACATTAAAGACATTGATAAAGACAAAATAGTCCATTAAAGAGACAGACTAATCTGCTTTTTCAGCTTTAATAGTTAAAGACCAGGTTAGCTTAGCTAATGTGATTGTATATATTCCATTGTCATGTCTTTCATCCATATATCCGTCGCATGCCAATAATTTCAAACAAATTACACGTCCTCTTAACACGTTCAACAGATTGTAAAGAAAGTTTGCCTCACTATTTAACTGTTGGCAATCATACACATTTCGGTTATTCGTTCCCCGATCGTCGTCTCTAAAACAACTTCCAATATACAAATGTTATTTGGACATTCTATTCTTTATGCTGAATCTTTTCAAGCTGGTAGTTTTCGCTCCAACTTCATTTACGATGGGCTTTATTTCTTAGTTATACAAACTATAAATGCAAGGATAAATAAAAGGCAAGGTATGTGACATCACAAACATAAAAAGATTGACAAAAGGGGATACGAATTGGAACGATCAGTAGCAAAATGGCAGCTGGGCATTTAACAAGTCTGTGTATTAGGAAATATCTAAACTGAATCTAATATTAGAGCTTTCGGATGGGTACTGTTGCATTAAAGGCACTGCGAATAAACCTAGTCAATCGAGTAATTCAAGTTAACCGTTATTTCTTGCAATATATCGAACTAATAGACATTTAAAATTACATCTCTCTTGAAGTAGATTATTCAATTATTACTATCGCATTTTGTTAAGGTTGAACTCAATTACTGTCAAATATTTAAGATGGCTGACACGGCAACAAGTACTTTACATATAGTTATATAGAGAAATGTAAAACTGTTCAAACGGATTTTATGATTTTATTTAAACTTAGTTACAATATACAATATACATTGCTCTTAATGTTGATGTTTTTCTTTACCGACCATAATACAAGATACTTCCTTATTTAGACATGCCAATATAAAGAAAATGTCAAATAAAACAGGCTCCGAAACCGTTAATTATGTTTTTTTAACTGAGTGTAAGCTTATTCTAAATTATAATTATATATGTCATACTTAGGTCGCTGTTTTAAATGTTAGTACATAGCTTATTTTTCATTTGTGTTATTGTTTTAATTACTAGGAAAACCTTTTCAGTATCATTGTTTTATTTTTTTTTTTTTTAATTTCAGTAGCAGAACACAGTTTGAATAAATTTGTCAAACAGAGAGACAATTTAATCCCTTCAGAATGCTTTATGGAAAAGTTGATTAATATATGGTATTAAATTAATCGAACTACATTGCGCATACTATCGTTTGATTTTCAAAATGAAGTTTTTGCTGAGGGTTATACAAACATATTAAATACGTCATATACATGTATTTACCTTAGGAGTGTGTACTACCTTGTGATAAATTGCGCGTATCATGGGACAAATTGGAGTGTCGTATGTGTTCGTAGTTATCTGCATTTGGATTAAATAATTGTGTATAGTCAGTAGTTGTGAGGGTTCACTAATTCACTTTACTAAGTCCATCAAGTGCAAAATGAAAATTTTAAAATTAGAACTATGCATCTACTGTTTTGAATAATAGCTCATAACATATTAATTGTGTATTATTAGAAAGCATGTATATACCTAGCAGCCTAAAACAGCATGACCCTTATTACATATTTAACATCTTTAAAAATGCCTTTACTTCCGTAAAGGACGTACAATCCAGTTTCGAATAAATCTCTTACCATATACAGGATATTTGTGTTTGTTTCGAGTGAAAAAATTATTTTATTTCATCGAGAAGTGAGAAACTAAAAAGTTATTGAAAACAATTTCACGAGAAAAACAGCAATTTCTTTTTTTATATTTTTATTTTATAATGTTATGCCTTATAATCAAACAATATTTGTTAGGCGACACCCTCTAATCAGTATGGAAAAATGGCAAGCTGACATGTCGTAAGTGAAAAACACTTTTTAAAATACTTAATCAATTTTCTAATACTACAGGTCATCTTCTTAGTAAGACCATTCCCAAGCAAATGATAGGAATTAAACAGTTATTTTCTAAATAAAATTGCTTTTGACATCGGAAACAAATTAACTCTTTATTTCACACATATGAAATACTACTTTTATTTTACTGCTTACATCTACTATTTCACTGCTAAATATAAACTAAACATTTTTAATAATTATATAAAATTATGTACTGAACGGATTTAAGCGACTTGAATACATCCTCTACATCTTAAAACATATATTTCCTGTCGTAATAATATTTCTTTAGTGTATAAAGTTGTCTCTTTATGGTATGGAAAAGCAGACATACATTCATGGGCATGAACATCGTATGTCATCGCGGTTGGATGCTATGGTTTATATAGGACCATTTTTCTCATTCTTATGTTCACAAATATGTGCAGGTATATCTGTGTTTGATGCACCTACATTTCTGTCTATTACTTCTTAGTCTCAAATGAGTGTTTTTTTGTACTGACTAAAACAATAAAAAGTTACCTATATGAGTTAATAAACATGCGTATGTGCCTAAGTATTAGAAACATACGAGTACACTTACCAATATATAAAATGAACATCCTCGTAATTAAATATGTGTCAACTGATGTTTGATCAGGTAAACCAAACCATATATGTCTTTGAAAATACAAAAGCGAAGCATAAGTAATACTATTTCATCATCTGTCAGTCAACACAATTGACAGAATGCCAATGAACAGTTTTCTAAACGTGTTCACTCTTTCTATAGAAATGATCTTTCATTAATATCGACTGTTGAAGAAAATACAGTCATGATTAACACATCAGTCGAACTCTGTGAGTGCAAACTTCAAGGGCTGTAAGGCGAAACATCTATGTCTAAGGTCGAACTTAGCTTTACGTACATATTTTATACATTAAAGCTGCATACCATATACTTAAACGAATTGTCTCTTTGTAGGCGTGACTTTCTGTGTAATTTCCTGTTTACGAGCTCATGCCAGATTCGTGTATTAAACTTAACGTTGTCATTTTCTTTATAACCACCGAATAGTGCACATCGTACCTATTAATAGGTAGCACTTTAATTTCCAGAACAGACGTGTTGCTTCTCTCGGGACACACGACGTTCTGATTTACAGATAGGCGTTTTATTCACCGAGTTACAGGATTATTTTTTTATAAAATGGTATATGTAGTACCATTGGTACGAAGAAAATTTGAAGGCATATCAATATGTATCAATATATAATGCATACTGTTGCACATGTTATGATGATGGAAAAGAGTTTAGACACAATATTCAATAATGTATCATGCTAATATTGTTATATGTACGTGTACAACATTTGGACCTGTTGTGTATGTTGGTCTAACGAGTAAGATATCATGTGAATTTCTTGCTTCAAAAATAGTTACACCGGCGCACCATTTTCTTTTTTAAAAAAAGCCAGGCACAGCACGTGGTAAGTTTGACACGACCAAGCATGTAAACATACTAATGTAGACATTCTGTCATATTATAAAATTTCCATTAGAAAATGAATCCCTAAAATGTGTCGCCGTTAACGTTACTGACGTTGCACTGCACTTCAACGTTCACAAACAATGTATTGCCGTTTGTGACTTCAGATATGTATTTTCTTAAAAATGTTCTTATATGAATATTGTTGTAACAAATCACATACAATTAACGGATTGATGACTTGACAGTGTTATCTCAACGTCATCTAGTTGCTTAATATATGTCTATACGAAGTTGTATCACATATAGCTTGACAATGCAACTGTTCGGTTATTTAGTAAATCTAATGTCGCATTTAACCATCACATAAAATACCACGTGTCATTAATCGTACAGATTTTTATAGCCATAACCACGGACAGCAGTGAATTACGTAAACTGTAGACTATTAATCTGTATCGCAGCATTATAAGGTAGACGCTTGAACTGTATTAATAATTCTTTTTTTTTTTAATGTGGTCGGGTCGGCATGTCAAGTTTTTAATCCTAATTAAACTTCATATCAATCACAATTCAAAGACTGTCTTAGTTTACATATACTTCTTACTCTAAACAAATGATTGGCCATATATAAATAACTTGACAAGGTCACTGCCGGCGCTGGTCCGTCTAGATAAATTAAATGTAATCTATAAACGCACTTAAAGGAGATAAACAGACTTAAACACATTGTGAGACATCTACTTAACTAGAATTGTAATGATATTAACTTTGGCTATTTACCAAAACAATGAGCGTGACAGATTGATGGTCCGGTTTTAAGTTTATCTATCTTCGACTCCCATGATGGACGCCGCATTGTCACCATAGGTCCGCACTGCACCACAAAGAGCCAATTAAATATACAATGAAAAGGACAATACACAAAACAACGAGTAGTGAAGACGGGGTTACCATCTTGGAACGGTCAGCTGGCAATAAGGCCTACTGGTTAGCTTAATACGATTTTAATGTAAATATCCTCGCTATCGTCCTGTCTTTACCGCTCAAATTATCAAGTCAATGTACAAAAATATATAATTAGAAGCACCTCAGGATGTATCCAGACGTGTACTGAAAAATCACAGCAGTTGCAGCCAAAGAGAAACACAATCTAGGGTACGGCCAGAAAACCCGAGTGACGAAAGTTCATGCACCAACCTCCCCGTTCAGTGTTTCAGAAAGTGCAATCATGGAGTCCCACGATGTTGTCCGGTTATCGCACAAGAGAAAAGTGAAGCATAGTGACTGACTGTAGAGGGGTCAATCACCAAGCATAAAGTGCGTTGTTATACTAAAAGGTCATATCATTTTCTGATGAATTTCCTGATTAATTATGTTAAGTGTTCAGGAAATACATCAGACACTTTTAATCTCCGAAGTTTATAGATCACATCTTCATAGAAGAAATGTTGTGATATTTTTAGTCGCAGACAATTTTTAAGGTTTGTGTTGTACTTCTTCATCAGGTTTTCGTTGCGGCTATAGAACTTTGATAACGGTCTACGTAGTTTATGTCGACGAAAACCTTGCTGAAGAAGTAATAACCTCATTTCGATAATTGAAATCATTAACATCGTTACATGCACTAGCAAATCGAATTAGCGGGGAGATATAAACATACAATCCGTATGATGTAGCATGCGGTACGTCCCCATCTAAATGTGGATAGTTAACGATGATAGAAACATTAACACAGTGCCATCAAACAAATTCACAATGTGGGGAATATCAATTTCCATTACCTATTGATTTAACTAATAGACGTAAAAGTTTCATAGTTACAGGTGTTGGTTTAGATGTATTTCTTTAATTCTTTAATATATAAATAAAGTACTGGGACATACTTATTAGCACTCAAAATAAATATGATATTTGTTCAAAACTTGCAAAATTCGAACGTTGGATGAATACAATTTAATTATATAAAGTGTTAATTGCAACTAAATTTTGAGTAAAATTGAACCATGGTGAATCCTACATATCTTGAATGGGAAAAGTGGTCCTATAAAACTACCACAACCTAATGCAATGACACCGCACCTTAACACACAACTACCACAAACTAATGCAATGACACCGCAACTTAAAACACAACTACCACAAACTAATGCAATGACACCGCACCTTAACACACATCTATCACAACCTAATGCAATGACACCGCACCTTAACACACATCTACCACAACCCAATGCAATGACACCGCACCTTAACACACAGCTACCACAAACTAATGCAATGACACCGCAACTTAACACACAACTACCACAAACTAATGCAATGACACCGCACCTTAACACACATCTATCACAACCTAATGCAATGACACCGCACCTTAACACACAACTACCACAAACTAATGCAATGACACCGCACCTTAACACACATCTACCACAACATAATGCAATGACACCGCACCTTAACACACAACTACCACACACTAATGCAATGACACCGCACCTTAACACAAAACTACCACAACCTAATGCAATGACACCGCACCTTAACACAAAACTACCACAACCTAATGCAATGACACCGCACCTTAATACAAAACTACCACAACCTAATGCAATGACACCGCACCTTAACACACAACTACCACAAACTAATGCAATGACACCGCACCTTAACACAAAACTATCACAACCTAATGCAATGACACCGCACCTTTACACAAAACTACCACAAACTAATGCAATGCCGCAGCACCTTAACACACAACTACCACAAACTAATGCAATGACACCGCACCTTAACACAGAACTACTACAACCTAATGCAATGACACCGCTCCTTAACACACAACTACCACAAACTAATGCAATGACACCGCACCTTAACACAAAACTATCACAACCTAATACAATGACACCGCACCTTTACACAAAACTACTACAAACTAATGCAATGACACCGCACCTTAACACAAAACTACCACAAACTAATGCAATGACACCGTACCTTAACACAATAAAAATCAAATGACCAAAATAAATAGTCAATAACAGGACAATAAACAACATACAGAGAGGTGAAGACTGAGTATCGACTTGGCACGGCCAGTAAAAAATACGGCATACTAGAAAGCTTAAATTAATTTTGTGTACACAACTTCGATATGTTTCTATCTCTAACGACCAAGTTGAGAAGACGGTGTGAATAAAAGTAAACTTAATCAAAAAGGACCTCTTTTTCTGTCGACATTCCGGATTTTTTTTTTAAGGAGGCCAGGAAACCCGTCAAAACTCATTTTACTTCCAAAAGTGTATATCTCCATAAAATAAAGACTGTGTCTAGTCGCAAAAAAGTTTCAGATTGGTGCCGTACTCTCCATTTGGTTTTAGTTGCGGCGATATAATTTTGAGAATGTCACAGAATGGCCATGAGTGGTTTGGACTAATTCAGGAAAGAATCAGTGATAGTAGTGCATTTAAATAAGTTTAATGCAATTTTTAAAATATGTCGGATACATATAAAATAAATTAAGAAAACCAGGCGAATACATATATGAGAAAAAATGAATGTTGTATTAACGTATAAGACGTTGGTGCACTGTATAGAATGTACTGTCTAAAGATGTCGCGAAATATAGATGTTGTTCACATTTCTTATACAATAGCATTTGTTAAGTACTGTGTTACTTACGGGTCCTTTGGAATCATCAAGCCCAATTCGCGTGGCTCTAAAGTAGGATATCGCTTAAGTCGGTGCTAGGAGGAGTGAAGGGTGTTGCACTTTATATTACTTCTCATGAACAAACTCAATAAAACCGAGTCTGCTATTTTATCTCTTGTTTGTGTTTGTTGCTTTCAAGGGCTCCCCTTTTCAGCATTTATTGTAAAGATAATACTAGATGATGATTTGATGCGCGTCTCCGGTGAGCGATGGATTGTGGTATGACGCGCGTCTCCAATGAGAGTTGGCGAAAACCTTATGTTAGGGTTCATGAGATAATAGGCCTCCTGAGAGATTTGATGACGAACCAAACATGTGTTCCATAGCTGTACCTCCACAACTTCCTGATCTGTCTCTCTAGGTACGGGGACCATTTCAACCCGCTCATAACTAGATGGTTTACATCCAGATGGATTATGGTTTCCAGATGGTTTATGGTGTACAGATGGTTAATGGTGTCCAGTTGGTTAATACTGTAACGATACATACTTTTAGACGCCGGTTCTTAAATAAAACAAGCTCGTACTATCATCGTTACACATTATACAAATTATTAAAATACATGTGAACCATTCTCAATTAGTGGCGTTATCAATGTTGTATATGTTTATATGCTACTCGTGTATTATAATAGTATTCCTACTTTCGTTACATATGTATCATTATATAGGTATGGATCTCCTCCCTACCTTATGCAAAAGTACACAATACGTCATCATAAAGGCCGACGTTGTAGTTCGATGTTCAGTCTTATATTAAATCTATAGTAGTGTCCCTATTGCCAATAAAGTCAATGTTATATATCATCTACTAACTAAAAGATAATATTTTGATAAAATGTATTGCACCGGAAGTATAGCAAGATTTCAATAAAAGATGACGGCCTCCTGTTGGTAGAATAAAACACAGTTAATAGTTTATCATTCTTCAAACGCCCATGAAAACGTTCCTATCGACAAACAAAACTGTATAATATCGTCAACAAGAATGTTGATTTTATCCACTGGCTAGAAAACCAGTCAATAATTGATAAACCGCATCCCAGTTCTAAAAGTTATTGTGCACGCTTTCCACGACTTGGCCGCCAGTGGTACAACCAAACTTAGATATCGAACACATCAGAACCCTTATGCAATTCTGAAACTTTAGACAGGTGCAACATAAAACAACTATTCTCTTTACATACATTAAAGCTGTACAGTCCCTATGTTAACTGGTAATAACTCATGAATATGAGTCACGTGTGAAGTAGTTTCAAATCGACGAACACCCCAAAAGTCGGTATATAAGGAGAATTCGATAAGTTAAATTTCACATTTTTATTTAGCCTCCGTACAGGTAACATCGATAAATATACGGCTCCAGAATATATGTGATAAACAAATAAATGCCCGGAACGGGATTTGAACCACAGCCTTGCACTTGTAAGATTTGAAAGATGCACGCTGAACCTCTAGACCACTGCTATTTATTGGTATTTTGTAGCATTTTTAACACTAAATAGGCATTACGTAATAACAAGAGCGCGCACACAAACTCATCCAAGCGCTAAATAACAAAGAGTATGATAATGGACCTTTGGAAACGGCCGAGCACGACACATACGAAATATTACAGTCTCGGTTTGATTGAGACTGTTCATGAGCGGTAGTGAAATTATGCTAGCTACCGCTCATGCCGTCTAGCCCCGGGTTGAGCAGAACTCAATATTCATAAAATCAATAGTACACAATTTTAACCATCCCGAAGATGGCATGCATATGGCGGTGGACATGGAGTTTACTACTTCCCCATGTCGTACGGCGTATGGTCCCAGTATATAATAAAATTAAATGCCCCGAAGAGCGAAATAAACATAATGGAATTTAGTTGGGAGCAGCGGCTATGAAGCCTGCGTATCACAAGTAACAGCCAAAAGACTAAATTAAAAAGCAGACAACATATCCTATCAGTGGTTAAGCAATACCCAGAGCCTTTTATCGGCCGGAGTAGTGGAAAATGAATTAAGAAACAAAAGAAATTGAAAATGTACCACCGATAACTAAATATAAGCATCGGGCTAAGCGAGATATGGTTGATTTGAGGCGAAATATTAGTTTCATATTGATAAGATTTTTATTGATCCATCTTTAGTTGCGTTCAAATATGTTGTTATTTTGCCTCATAATATATGGTAGTTAGTATACTATTTTCTCAAGTAACGTTGTAGTTCAGTGGATACAGCAGCGGACTTGAAATCAGAAGGTCGTGTGTTCGAGCCATGAAAGAAGCTAACTTTTGTTTTCTGTAAAAATTACTGTTACCTGTGTATAGGTACGATGTGCACTGGTCGATGTATATACAGTAAATGATTTCTTGCGCTATATTTGCTCGTTTAAATACCCGATTTCGACATGAGCTGGTGAACATGAAGTTACAAATAAAGACACGCCTACAAAGAAGAAATCGATTGATATAGGGACTCTGTAGCTTTAATTAACGAGCGTATACACTTTATTTACAACCCTAAGCAATTATGTTTTCCATCTTATGCAAAGCGCTACACTATTCATGCATTCCGGAAAATCGTGCAAATAGTAAATATATTTCGAAAGAACAATAAGGTAAACAAGTGTAAATCAGTTCGACAAGTGATATGTACAGACAAAACGCTCTACACTATATCATATTATACCCAGTCTGTGATAACGATAACCTTTACACGGAAACCGACGGAGCTGGGAGATAAATAAACTCTCTATACATCCACACAACCATAACAACTATTACATAATAATGGCTTCACCTACGAAATCCAATTCATTTTTCACTCTTAAGTTAGATTAATGATTTCATGGTCCATTTGAATTATTCTATGTTCGGCCTATGTTGTGGTCAACCATTAATGTACAATATTAATACATCTCTGAAGAGAAGTAATCATAGACTGCAGTGAAATAAAGACAACACAGATACCTAGTATCTAGAAGTAAAGTTCGCCACCAATATAAAAGGGTACAGATTGGAACGGCTGTGGCAAAAGGCCACTGGATGTTTCAACCAGGTTCTAGGGGGTAAAAGGCCACTGCGTGTTTTAACTAGGTTTTAGTGTGCACCAAACCTCACACATGCCCTAAGGTTGTTGCTATTTAAACGAGAGATATAATGAATCCCTGCCAGGCTGTATTATCAAACAAACTAGGCAACACAATAGGGTAATTGTGAGGTTTGGTGCACCCTGGAAGCTGGTGTAAACACCAGCAACCATTTTTGACCCCTGACCGTTCCAAGGCCGTAGCCCTATGGTGTACCCTTTTATGTTTGTGATGCCATATCTTGTCTTTCATTCATTTTTGTAATTATTGTTTCTTTCTGAGCATATTTTTGGTTGATGTCCTGTTCGAGTTTTATATCTCCTTTATTTAGGTAGACACAGTATGTCGAGTCATCGTTCAGTCAAAGATAAAACGTAGTGGCGAACTGTAAATGGGTCAACAACTAAACATGCAGTGCGTTGATATATCAAGACTACATGATCATCTCTTGTCTTATATTTTTATTACTGACTATATATAACGAGAACACACAGTCCACTTCTAATAAAACAGAAACTATTTACTTCCATTGTGATTAAACTAGACTGGACTTATAATGCTTAGATTTTCATTTAATTGATTTAAATCTGATTTGAGATAATGCGATGGAAACATGAATTTAATTGAGAGATGCAAATCGAGAAAAGACAATATCAAAAATATTAGGTTCGTTCAGCTTTAGAAAATATAAAATTAACCATTGTAGACGACAATAAATGTTTTTCCAAATTAAATATATCATCCAGAATCTTCGACGCATTATTAAAGGCTCATTTTATTACAACAGATATGTGACAAGAGTTGCGCAGTTCATGTTGTAAAACTCGTATACTGAAAGGAAAAAGAAACGCAGGGTGCGTATTTCCGCTATATATTGTATGTTTAATATGCTACTGCTAATTGAATTGAACACACCAATGGTTACCCCTTTAAAGTTTCATTATCGTCAGAATGCGCATTTGGCTCAAACAGGTGAGCAAACTTAGGCTTTAAATGTTGCAATCACTTAACATTAAATACAGTACTGAACTGGCTCAATTTTTCAAAGAGGAACTTCAGCATTTATGAATTTCTTGTTACAACGTGTACTGTGATTAAAACGTCTACAACATCACAGTTGTGTCCTTTCTCTAACTAACTGTACTTTTTTTTTTTACAAAACATCTTGGGATTTCCTTGGAATATATATGGAATTAAGTGTGCAGTATATACAATATATAGCGGAAATACGTACCCTGAGTTTCTTTTTCCTTTCAGTATAGTTATAAATGCATATGGGATTTAAGATATAAGTTTAATTTAAGTTAGTTTTTCCTATTTCGAAATGATTGAATAATCAAATGCATACTTATTTATTTCGCAAAGAATCCATTTACTAAGCAGTAGCTAAGAAGCAATACAGTGATATATCGTGGTTCAGTTTAAATAATAAAGAGGGCCAAATATTAACTATTCAAGTTTAGGCATGAGCGTTTCTGTCTGTTGTATATTCATAACTGTTCAACAACCAAGTAGCACACACAAAGGGGTGTGTTTAAAAAGGGCACACTTTGGAAAGTTATACAGTTTAAAGTTAAACTCTCTATGCAATAAACTTATAAGAACGCTGAGACTACAGATATCTATACAATATGGATTAAAAAATCGAACAGGAAAAGTAGCATTCAAAGACGACAGTCAACCACAAACACACACAGAAACAAAGAACAACATTACAAAAGAATACAACATTACAAATGAATAAAAGGTCAAATACGACATCACAAACACAAAAAGAGGGTTGACAATAGGGCTACCGCCTTGGAACGGTCAGTGGCAAAAAAATCCGTTGGGGGTTTAAACCAGGTTCTAGGGTGCACCAAACCTCACACTTACCCTACTGTCATGCCAATTAAACGGGACAGTGTAAATAAAGAAATCCTCGTCATGAAATATTCTCTAACTAACACGGCAGCATTAATAGGCAATTTAAGTAAAACACATAGATGCTCGTGTATATATAAATACAAAAAAACAAAAGCCTAAAAGGCCACAATGAAGGTACTCGATGACTTGGCAGAAGCCAGAGCAACAAGAGAATAAACCATTGAGGGCACGACAAGACAAGACCAAGACAAACCACACAAATACAACGATTATAATTGTTTTCACGTGCCTCACATTAACTCTGACTATATATAACGAGAACACACAGTCCACTTCTAATAAAACAGAAACTATTTACTTCCATTGTGATTAAACTAGACTGGACTTATAATGCTTAGATTTTCATTTAATTGATTTAAATTTGATTTGAGATAATGCGATGGAAACATGAGCCCGTATTCATCAAGCTATTTAAGTGGAAAATATTACTTATGTCAAACGTTTAGATTTACGTATATTCAAATATCTTTATTAACCTCTCAGAGACTCTACAAACCATCTATTTTAAAATAAATATTTTGCTGTGGGTTTTATTAATCTATAACCTTATTAAAATATTAAGGAAATGTCTTAAAACGATAGAACAAACTAAAACAATATAATGTCTGACAACATATTACTAAGAAGCAGATTATTGAAACGTCTCCGACAGTAACTCATTCGTTTGGTAGTGTTAGCGAGATGGATATATACTAGTCAAAAAGTAACCACCTAGGAATATGTTAATAACGTTCTCATTGGTTTGTGTATTTCACGCGTGATTGAAGATACGGTTGAACGGCACAATAACGAGTTTAAATCGTCTACTCTAATTGCATGAACACGTGTTAAATCTTTCAAGTTAATTTGCTTTCTTAATAAAAAATAAAGTATAACGCTTATACAACTGGGTTCTTGAGATTTTCTTAAGAAGTTAAGTAATTTGAATCAGTGCAGCTTTCAATGTTCCTGATTCTAAAATAAGATAACTAAAACTAGTTTGACATCGTGTTTTGGGATCATCAAGCCCATTCTGTGTTGCTTTAAAGTAGAATATCGCTTAAGCTGGTGTTAGGAGCCGTGAGAGGTGTTGTATCTTATAATTACCTCTCATGAACAGACTCAATAAAACCGAGTCAGCTACTTTTCTCTCTTGTTGGTGTTTGATACTTCCAAGGGATCACCTTTTCAGTATTTATTGACATTCACACTAGCGTTTGTTTAGTGCCGTGTGGCGGCCGTAAAAAATCGCCCCGACTACAAATCAGTAGTGTTATTATTTACTTGTCCTTTGGGATCATCAAGCCCATTACGTGTTGCTTTAAAGTAAAATATCGCTTAAGCCGGTGCAAGGAGGCGTGAGAGGTGCTGCATCTTATAATTACCTCTCATGAACAGACTCAATAAAACCAAGTCTGCTACTTTTCTCTCTTGTTTGTGTTTGTTGCTTCCAAGGGATATCAATTTAAGTATTTATTAGCATTTCCACTACAAATGCGTTTGCAAAAGAAATTTTCGAAATCTTTAATTTTAATGCTGAATGAAAGTTACTTGAATATCAAACGATATTCAATTAAAAGAGAGCTAATTCAGAATTATCCATGCTTTATTTTATTATAGACGGAACATCTGCAATAAATGGGTCAAACTTTTATGCTGCTGTTTATTGTATTTTCTTTAATGCAAGAAGTTTATATATTTATTTGGACTTTATTTGATCCATGCCGTGTGTTTTAGCAGCACATATCATGTTTCATATAAAAGGAGGGTAAATATCTAAAGATTTAGAAATTTAAACAACATATAAATGTTTTACATTTGGTCTAAACAAAATACTTATCACACAACTATTTTAAAATAAATGTGATCAAAGAAGATTAGTTGAGTAAATGATTAATTAAGAATTTTGATCAGTGTACATGTTTTGCGTGTTACGCAGTCGTTATCTTATTTTCAGGAAAAGTTGACTTTCACCGTCATTGTCGTTGCCTGTGTTTGCAGTATGCTAACCATATCATCAGGTAATCCTGTCAATGACGAACTTGACCCTTTATGATTGTGCGTTACGTGTTTTACTTCTAAATACTTATTTATTCTTCTTATTGCATTTTGTTTCTAATTCGTGATTTTGATTGACATTGTCGCTACTGTTTAACTTGTGTATCTACGTTAAGATTCGACTAACAGTTTCGAATAAAACAAGAGGGATATGTTTTATGTTTTGTTTTAATGCATGGTTTTGATTGACTGTGTTCATCTCCTGTTCGACTTTTTTTATACCTACTTTTAATACAAAATATAAATAAAAATGCAGTCCATCGGCAAAGTACGATTCTTATGGCACGTTATGACTCATGTTTGCATATTTGCATATAGTTAATTATCGCAAAATACAAGTTCAATACATTAAGAATGAGCATTACGATTTGATAGGTTTAAGATTTGTATAACAGTTGGTGTTTGTTCCAAAAGTTTCTAACTTACTTGTACATGATTTACCCTAAAATCAACATCGAACCAATAAACTAGCTTCATAATTAAACACTAAATACGTTCATGGTGCGCAACGAATTAAATAATGTAATCACAAATGCGTTTCATATACAGTGTAAAATATGATTATTGATTTAAAGCCTTATAGTGAATCACTTAGTTTTTAGTGTATAACTTCAAATTTGTATACACCGATGGTAAGAGAACATAGCTTACGATTCAGTTACACTACCATGATTTAATGCATCAATTTCCCCTTGAAAAACATAAATGTAATTATTTTAAAAAAAATGTACATAATAAAAGTCGAACAGGAAATGTAGCATTCAAGGACCACAGTCAACCAAAAAAATGCATCGAAACAAACAACAAATACACACATAAACAAGGGTCAAGGTATGTGACATCACAATTATAAAATGCTCGATAATAGGACTACCGCATTGGAACGGTCAGTGGCAAAAAAGCCGCTGGGTGTTTGAACAAGGTTCTAGGGTGAACCAAACTTCAATCTTTCCCTATATTCATCCCAATAAAACAGGACTGTGTAAATAAATAGTTCCCCGCCAGGATATACCTTTTAGTTTAAACTTATGTATTATACATCGATTGTAACGAAAGCTCTATGAAGTTACTTGAATCACTCTCGATGTCTTTCTGTGTAGAACCAGTACTAAGCAAATGCAGATAACGTGTCTTGTTCAGGGACACAACGCATATGACAATGGCGGGGATCGAACCCACGAATTGTCGATCATGCTCTTTCACTAGACCACAACGCGCCTACCTTTTAACAAACTAGTGAGCATTAACAGGAAGTATGATTTATAAGTTATAACACAACGATGATCACTTTTTTAATAAATATAAAAAAGCATAGGAAGCCATAAAGCAAATTCTCAAAGACTTGGCTAAACAGGAGAATAGAATAATTCATTAATGACACGACATTATTGGAGAGTGGGTACAAACATCAATCGCCACCCTCTTTTCAGGATTTAGATGTCTTCATTAGGTCTACAATATATCTGGCCATCGCACAATCAACAAACATTAAACAAAGCAACAAGATAAGGTTATATCCTCTTTTGATAAACGTTTGAACAAGTTTAAGAAATATTTATGAAAATAATCATGGTCAAGGCTTTTACGAAATCTGTTAACGACGTCACCATAGAAATATGTAGCTCATTAAAACAACAATTACAATGTTAATAAGAAGAAGGCGTGCAACATTAAAAACACTAACGGGCTGACAATAGGGCTACCGTCTTGAAACAGTCAGTGGCAAAATTGCCGCTGGGAGTTTAAACCAGGTTCAAGAGTGCACCAAAGCTCGCCTTACCATATTGCCATCCCAATGAAACGGGAGATAGTAAATAAAGAAATCACCGTCACGCTATATTCTCTAACAAATAAGGCAGCATTAATATGCAATATCAGTATATCACAGATATGATCATGTATAAAAGGTCCAGAAAACTACACTGCAAATACTCAATGACTTGACAGAAGCCAGAGCAAAAGAGAACATACAATTAGTGTACAACAAGACAAGTTTTAGGATAAACATCAAATGCTACCAACCTTTGATAATTTAGGTAGACGTTTGCATAGGGTCCTCAATCTGTCCGGTCACCATGTCAATAAGTGACCTCATTTAGTTTTTATTTAAATCAGTTTGGTTATACTTCTGCCAATTGACTTTGTAACATTTAAAGTGATAATTGGACGGTTACATTTTATATTCTAATATATATATAATTAATTATTTCTGATTTTGTTAGTAACTTAATTTCTCTAGTTCTTATGTTTTTGTTTGTAAATAAAAAATGTCTTGATGTTGCTTTATTTAAAAAAATAAAAATATTGTGTTGTCAGTTGCACAGCTAGTTTATCTTCCTTCTTTTATTACATACTAGAAATACTTTGAAGTGTATTCAAGCTCTACTAGTCGTAAGTCAAGTGAGCATATGCGATCATGGTGTTTTGTAGGTTAATGGATCTGGTTATATCCACAGTTTTAACCTATGGCTGCTATGCAGAGTCTATACTCTGTAAAGTATAGAATATTTCACAATAGCCGAAAATTATACCGTAGTCTGCCATTGTATAATTTTCGGTTATTGTGAAATATTCCATACTTTACCGAGTATAGACTCTGCATAGCAGCCATAGGTTAAATAAAGGTAGTGCAAAATGCGCTCATATTTTTAGAATTACATTAAGCTCATGTGTATAGTCATTTATTTCTTAATAAGAAGTCTCAAGAAAGATCTATATCATCCACATATGTATCCGAATATGTTGATACCGTGAGAGTACTTTACAGTATATGTCTTATCAAATGTGTATGGGCTCTTGCAAGTTGTTCGTGCCTTATTTTGTTCATGAATGTACGCTGTTGTCAGCAGCGTCATATACTAGTCAAATAATATATTAAAAATGTTTGCGTAATTTGAGTTCTACTTCCATTCGGGCATTGTGGCCTTTGGTTTAGCTCATCTGACAATCCTTTCTTAGTCTCTTTAGTCCATATTTCTCCAAAACAATGTGGTCGCAAAATTTCAAAACACGACAAATGATTAGTGGTTATGATAGTAGTTGTTCCTAACTAAAGGTCTACTTCCGGTGAAATACAAGATGTACACAACTAAAATGATCTAAAACATTACATGCTCGCGATCGTTACTCCTCACGTACATGTACCATAAATGTTAATGATACGAGCTCTTTACTTAATTAACCAACTTGGTCATAAATATAAGTGTTGATGTATCGTCCAACATGGCGCACATCTTTTATAACATGGTCTAATATAGTAAACGACTATTATCGCTACTGTTTCTAATATTTTCTGTGAGTCTTCCTGACACTTGGCAGGAATATTGCAGCTGATTTCTATTTGATGTTACCTAAATTCAACTTACCTGTTGTAAACTCCCAGTGACCTGTTCGCCACTGACCGCTCCAAGACTGTAGCCTTATTGTTAACCCTTTTATGTTTATGGTGTCGCCGATTTTGCTTTTCCTTGTTATTGTCGTTTGTTTTGTAAGTGTGTTTTAGGGTGACTGTGTTCTGTGAACGCTACATGTCTTGTTCGACTTTTATACCGAACTTTATGGCACAATGCAATGAATTTGAGCTATACAGACTTACCACCAGTCAAATTTAAATGTGTACAAAAACTAATATTGACAGATGAAATGGAAATGTTGATATGTTTTCTATAACAATCAAAATATTAACTTGATAAGGTAAAACAAACGCCAAATATATAGTATGACGGTCATATAAAACTAAGTATGTCAGTGTATTTTGAAACGTTTAAGGTTTCATAGGACCCTTATAAGCGCAATATATGTATAAGAAAGTACATTAATAATATTTTCATATGTCGTCGAGTTTATGCTTGTACAAGTACAAAGATAATATTTATGCATTTTATTTCCACTAGAGCATGACAAAATGCCATTATTTAACACTTGAAACACTACATACCATCCTTGAAACATTATCTGCTGAACGAATGCTTTTGGGATAATCATTAAACTTCCCATTTTAAGCTACACTTGTTTGTTTTAATTCACTCTTGTTATTGGTCTACATCAATATAATGTTTATTTATTATGCGTAACAACATATTCAATAGCACTTGAAACCGGTAGAGATTGTCAGCATAACTCATAACGACTGAGAGCAGAAACTTACAAACATGTTGCACCATACTGACTTCATTTATTTTTTTGTGTGTAGTTTATTGCATGTCTGATCATAAGTTCAAAATAGCCCCTCTTTATCATATGGTTACACAACGTATAAGCCAACGAGACAAGTTGGTTTTCGTTTGATTTTCCTGCCTCGCTATCAAAATATTAAAAACATATATAATAAGTTTAGACTCACTACATCCAATATCTTAGAATTTCTGGATTTTTTCTCTCAATTTATCATATCGTGATATGTGGAAATCTAACATAACGGCTTCACCACTCTGTATGTTGAGTATTGTCCTTTGTATTGTCCCGTGTATTGTCCTGTGTATTGACTATTTGCTTTGCTTATTTTATTAGTTTGTGGTACAATGCGGACATAGGGTGCCATTGCGTCTGCATGCTGTGGGTTTTATATGTTTCTCGTGATTGTAAATCAGTAATTGGGCCTACTTTTACATGAAAACATTTGCAATCAACAAATCGCTTTTAAAACAATTGGTATCACGAAAAACAACAAATGTGACAAATGTCACCAAGACAAATTTCGATGCAGTTAGACTATTTAAAGAAAACGATGATGACAATATATTGCTCATAGCGGTGTATTCAAATGATTTTAGGCAAACAACCGCAAAAGGGAAACAATATTTAGACTGATATGTTCATCAAATAATATTTACAGTGCAATTGCCTTTGGATACTATGGTTTCGATAGGACTATTTTCTAATGATTTTATCTCTCCATGATGTTTTAGTAAACCACTAAATCAATATAGTTTTATAAAAGAGGAATATTCCAAGACTGAACTGCTGTACATCATCTAGTCAGTTGCTGGGCTGGTGGGAGACGTTCTGTAAACTGACTAATTCCTTTGAAATTATATAGATAATACTTTTGCAAATTATGAATTTCATTTTTAATATATAAACTAAATACTTATATGGGTGAAATGTCAACAAAATATACCGGTATATATTTTCCAAAATAATTTCCAAAATCATGATTGATTTATTTCAGAAACGTATTAAATGAATGGAATTGGATTGTAAAAAATAAAGTATCGTATTTTTCTAAACTGTGCACATTCATAAGGTATGATTAAAACTTGATTAAATGATCTTTCATTAACAACTAGCTATTGCTTATCGTTTTTGCAATGTTTAAACCTTATAGTATAGCAACCAACTCTGCCATATAATTTCTCACAAATAAGTGACTGTCCCTTAAGAGTAGGACAATTGTAATGTAGCACAACTTATATATTATATGATACATAGTTTAGATGACTATATTATTACTAAATGGTTATATGACAATTTGTATTGAGTAACCTTCACTGATGTTCTACGTATAGGGAAATGTGGCTTATATACGTGTACAGACGAAATGACTTATCAACCAGTGGTAAAACTTGCATGAAAACATTAACTACCGGACAGACTTTTGAACACAACTAAACCTGTCATCGCTTTAAGTCGATATCTTCAAAGATTTTAGGACACTAGTGTTATTTATAAAAATGTCCTAGAAAAGTGTTATTGCACGACCATGTTTAGGATATGACGTTGATTCTTTTGGTGACTTAATAAAATGTATGACCATGTTGTCAAACTTAGAACCCAAGTGCATCATGTATACCAAATTGTAAGTAATGAAGAAATAGGTTACCGTAACCTACTAGTACCTGATGACCTACGTTTTGATTTTGTTTTTAAATGTAGAATCATCGTAAATTGTAGGTGAAAATATTGAAAGACTTTTTGTTTTAAAGATTTGACATTGACATTATAATCACCTTGTAATTATACACAAAAAGGATAGATACACAAATGGTCAAATGACAAATGACTAAGTACGCAAATATTTAGCTGGATAGCCTCTGCTAATGTTCGCATAATACATGTAGTGAAACGGATGAGGCGAAAAAAAAGCCCAAAGAAACAATGTGATAGTGAACATGGTATACTTTATTTGCAGTTTTAACTGCGATTGTGTAGCTTTAATGGTTGTCACTTAAAACAACTAGATAATGATCGTTAATGTTAAATCTGCTTCGACTGTTTTAACTGAAGATAACTTGTCTGTGCATGTGTCCCGCGTCTAGAATTACATATATAATTGAAATCTCAATCCATTATGACGCACTTCCACCGACCTAGTAAAGAAGGATATACCGCTAAAACAAGAGAATAAATCTTTAAAATGGTAAGTTGTACTATTTGCATTAATTTTATTAATTTTTTTGTTAGTTGTACATGTTGATGGTTAATACTATTTAATGCTAACTTATATGGTTCTCAAATCATTAATTCGGAGATTAAGCACAGCAGACCCAAACACTGGGAAATGCTGGGAAAGTTATTATATAACAAAAACACCTATATTTTGTAAGAAGTGACAAATAACAGTGAAATAAAAGTTTTAAATCCATCTCTTCGTAATATTTAGAAATCTTGAAATCCGTTTTGAAAATATGTTTTATAATTTTACACGGTCTTGTCAATTTGGACGACGAAGACAGAATAAATAGCTAGGTTGTCGATTTAAGCTAACCAGGTGGACATATGGCCTACTAACCTTTCCGAGTCAGTAACCCTGTCTTCAGCACTATTTGTGTTGTGTATTATCCTTTTCAATGTATATTTATTTTGCTCTTAGGGCCATTTTCCTCATTTTTACATACAATAAATACTGAAAGTGGATGCCATGGAAGCAACAAACAAACAAGAGATAGAAGTAGTAGACTCGGTTTTAATGATTCTGTTTATGAGAGGTAATCTAAAGTGCACAACCTCTCACGCCTCCTAGCACCGTCTTAAGCGATATTTTACTTTATATTTTACTTTAAAGATACATACATTGGGCCTGATGATCCCAAAGGACTGTAAGTAATAGCACTACTAACTTGTAGTCGCGGCAACTTTTTACGGCGCCAAGTTAGACCATAGCTCGCCCCAATTACAAGCCCTTATTGTATTAAAAAAGTACCCTGTGTCTTTAAAATTATGTAACGAATAATCACGACTGTCAAGTAGTATTCAACTTGAAGTTTAAGCATACGCTTGTTTGTCAATAAAACCCCTTTATGTCGTATATTTTTTAAATAATACAGTCCCTCACATATAAGTGTGTTGATAAAGGGAAAAGTTATGAGACGTTTAAATTTTAAATTTAAAACCTTTAACAACTAAACATAAACAACTTAATTTCAATTGAAGTTATTTGATTAAATAATTTTATGTTCCAAGTGGATAAAACATTTTATTTTATGTTAAGCAATGAAATGCCGTATTTTATTAGTGAAATAAAAGTGTTATTTCACATTGTGAAATATAGAGTTTTATTTTCACAGTAGCTGCCGGGACTACTTCTTTTAAAACCGTAGTTTCAGTAAAAATTGTTAGTAAAATCATAAAAGAAAAAGAAAAATTGTTGTTTTGTCGTGAATAACATATTTTATTTCCTCTCGAAGTGAGAATATGTTCACGAATGCGAAGCATGACTGAAACTATAAAAGTGAAAACACACTTTTATAATTTCACTCATGCCTCGCACACGTGAAAATATAAAGTTTTCTCACTTCGAGATGAAATAAAATATGTTATTCACGACAAAACAACAAATATCCTTGCTATGTTTGTCATGCATTGATTTTATGTCAGGAACATTGTAGGCTCCTCACATAAAAATTAGTATTAATATTGAATAGGAAATGCAGCTTTCACAGAACACAGTAAACTCAAAAGCACGCAAAACGACAAACAAAAATGTTAATAAGGAATAAAGGCATAAGACGTCACAAACAAAAAACAAGGTTGACAAAAGGGCTACCGCCTTGGAAAAGTCGGTGGCAAAAAAGACCACTAGGGGTTTAAACCAGGTTCTAGGGTGCACCAAACCTCACACTTACCCTACTGTCATCCCAATCAAACGGGACAGTGTAAATAAAGCATCCTCGCCATGAACTATTCTCTAACCAACAAGGCAGCAATAACAGGCAATATAAGTAAAACACAAAGATGCTCGTATATATAGATACAAAAAACAATAGCACAGAAAGTCACAAAGAAGGTACTCAGTGATTTGGCAGAAGCCAGAGCAACAAGAGAATAAGCCATTGAGGGTACGACAAGACAAGAGTGCAGACAAACATCAAACGTCACCGTCCTTTTGGGCTTTAGGTAGACGTCATCATAGGGTCCACAGCCTGTCCGGTCATCGCACAATTAAATAAGAAAGCATAGTGGCGAACTGTAAATGGGTCCACCACCAAGCATGCAGTGCGTTGCAAAATGATCTACTCTTTTGATAAACCTTTTAACCTCTTTTGATCTTTGTACGAATATCAATTATTTCGTAATTAGATAGAACTTTATTTCGAAAAAGTGATATTAAATACTAAATTATTTAATTAGATGTCCTAGACCTAGTTTTGTGTTTAATGCCGATTTTCTTTATTTTCAGGAGAGGCTGATATTCACCATCTTTTTTTGTTCCTGTGTTTGCAGTATGTTTACGATGTCATCAGGTAGGACAGTTTATGAAGGTGTTTGACTTAGATTATAATATTTTCGATCATGTGCTTTCGGCATTGTATAAAATAGATACGATTTAATGCAACATACATAGGTAAATTCAGTATAATTTTTATTTGAAGTGTTTGTATTATTCATTATCATTATATGTTTATCTTAGAGCTACTTATTTACCAGAGGTCAGTAAAAACATGTCGATAAACATATATGTAGACGGTAAGCTGAACATTTTTTAATCGACCTTTTCCCCTGAAATCAAGACCTGTAGTGTCAATAGTAGTTCATTCCGGTTCGTAGTAGTTCATTCCGGTTCGTAGTAGTTCATTCGGGTTCATGGTAGTTCATTCCGGTTCGTTTCGGGACATAAATTATGTATCGAATTAGTTGTTTAGAAGTTTATGATATAAAATAACAGCAAAAACAATTAAGCTTTGAGTCAAAGCAAATGAGTGTTGATTAGATTGCACCGATAATATATTTAAAGTTAGGGTAGCATAATGAAGGCAAACATGAATTTTATTTAATTATATGCATGCAGATTGAAAGTAAAAATGAAACTTTAATGATCAATCGATGTGATAAGTTTGGTGATTTATAACTACTTCAAGATTGCCGTGTTCCTTTAACGTTTTTGTATAGTTATGTCTAGTTTGAAGTATAATTTATATCGTGATTACAGTACGTCCAATTCCCTTATTTGTATAGAAAGTATAACTGCGGAATAATTGTTTTTACTAAGCTAAATATGAAATACAGATATCAGTGTTAAACATATATACGTTACATATATCATACTTCTATTCTAGCTATACATGAACATTCTTTGTTGCTGTGATCTTGTCTAGATATAGGCACATGTCATTTTATTCACATTATATAATAACATGTATTTAACACAGAGTAACACGCATAATAATTTAAAGCATGACACGAAAGGTCATGGGTTGAAAAAAGGCACGAAACGTTCTAGCCGAAACAACCGGGGGTGAACTGGTAGTGTCACAAAACGACTCGGCGACGAATTTGACTCGCAATAGTATGAAGGCTAGTACCGCTGAACTATACAGTAATGTTTTTCAAAATTAAGGCCCAAAGACTTAACCTTATTATGTGTAAAATTTACAGAATTTGTTTATTTTGTAAACAACCATTCTAGGTCTAAACTCTAAATATTTCAGCAACTCTTGACGCTGATTGTACTAGCAACGCCGCCGTTTGCACCGTCACCAATTCGGAATGTGGTACTGGAAACAAATGTGCCTGCAAAGCTGGATATGCAGCTAACGCTGCCAAGGACACATGTGCTGGTAATACATATAAACACATAGGTTTAAGAATACAATGTTTTTTGTTAAGGAGTTTAATAAATCAACACATGTTCTCTTTATTATTTTTATTCGTAAGCTTATTCTTGATTTTTAGTGATAAACACAAAAAACTGTAACTCTTAATGAAACGTGCGTTACTATTTTGTTGTTGAAATGAATAATTCAAAATATGTACAAAAACAAGATCATGTACAGTTGAGTGTGTCTTGGTGGTAAGCTGATATGTTAAAACGATGTGAAAACTTATTGACAGATACACATGGTACACATGATTTCAATATTTGTTTTGAATGCGCTTTTATGTATAATGAATAATATTACACAGCTACTTTTTATTATTGAAGTCAATATAATTTTAAAACTGATCAAAATAAAAATTGATCCCTATGTTTAAACATCTGTTCAATTTGTGTGCTGCTTTTGGTTAGTGCCGCTATATTTAAAATGCATATAAACATAGTGGGAAAGTAAGATCATTATAAAAAATAAAACAGGATACAACATTTTTCCAAACTCATAGTGCACTGTTTTGCCCATAAAGTATACAGTAACATATCGACTGTATACAATACGGGGGAAGTCATAAGTTGTAGCTATCGAAAGCAGATGCAAAAGTGGAACATAACATGTAGCATCTACACACGCAGTCATCTACTCCATGCATTTAAAACAACAATATTAAAAACTATTGTTAAAATAAAATGTGACACATACACATAACAGGGGTACCGCACTCGAACGGTCAGGTAACTAAGAGATACACATAAAACACGCAAGAAGTCATCTTTGCAAATTGGTACTACCTAAAGCCTATGCAAAGATGACTTCTTGCGTGTTTTATGTGTATCTCTTAGTTGACAATTCCAAACTGCCGCGGGAGACATAGGAAAGGTACTCAGTCAAATTAATAACAAAGGTAAAATAGAATAAGAAAAGTAGTCACAATGGCTAATTAATGCTAAAAATAAAATAAACCATATTATGGGACCACTTACTGTTAAGCATGGTTTCCTTCGCTTAATGCAGAATTGAAGAGCTATATTTCTGGTAGTGTAAGGATACATGAGATAAGGGAATTCCATTGGATTGTTTTTTGAAGAGTATGTCTATTAGTCTAATGTAAAAAAATCAAGTGGGAGCAGGTGTCTGGATTTTCTATTTTATATTCATCGTTGGTCAAATATTGAGTGCAACATCTCTGTGACGCTAGAGGTCGATCATTAGTCATGCTTAACCCAACGAGATGCCCTGCCATGTACAGTTGTAATTGTCTTAGCATTTATTGTGGGGAGTCGTCCATGCAGTGAAACAGTGTTAAAGACGCGGGCGGATTAATGTAAATGAAGTGGTTCTGAATGCACATGTTTTATATGAATCAGTATGATAGTGATAGATTTGCTTATTTATTGATTCATGTATGTGTTCCGCTTTGGATCGTTTAAAATATAATCACTAGGGTATTTTGCTGATGAGGTTGCTCTGAAGTTTTGAATTATGTGGAAGATAGCATCGAGTGTTAATGTGTGATTCGTATTTGGTGAAAAAGATGTCTTTTTACATTTTGAGGGATTGAATTATATATCCCATAATATTTGAGATGAAGGCAGATCAAGCGACAATACAAGCTTTCGTTTAAAATGTAATTATTGCAGAAGTTTACGTGGTTGCTGCTTTATATTATAATTATTATTCCTTTAGTAATGTTATTCCATTGTTTTTTTTCTATGGTGATGTGATTTACTAATTTCCTAAGATCCTTGGTCATAATCACTTTCATAAAATCTTTATTAAACGAGTTAAAACATTTACCAATAGAGGTTATGCCCCTTTCATTTTGCAAAGCACTACATGTTTAATAATTGACACATTTACAGTTTACATTTTCGCCACTATCCTTTCCATTTTGATTGTGCGATGACCGGACAGATTGTGGACCCTATGATGACCTCTACCTAAATCCTCAAAGGACGGTAGCGTTTGATGTTTGTCTTAACTATTGTTTTGTCGTTTCCTTAACGGTTTGGTCTCTTGTTGCTCTGGTTTTTCCCAAGTTATTGAGTACTTGCCTTGTGGCTTTCTTTGCTTTTTTATATCCTTATGACCATTTAATTATGATGTATTATATGTTTCTTGTCTATTAATGTTGCCTTGTTTGTTAGAGAATAAAACCGGGAGGGTATTATTTATTTATTTACACTGTCCCGGTCTATTTGGATGACAATAGGGTTAGAGTGAGGTTTCGTGCACCCTGGAACTTGATTTAAACCCCAGAGGCCTTTTTTGCCACTGACTGTTCCAAGGCGGTTTCCCTATTGTCAACATTTTTGTGTTTGTGATGTCATATCTTGCCTTTCATTCATCTTTGTAGTTGTTGTTTGTGTCTGTGCGTGTGTGTAGCTGACTGTGGTCCTTGAATCCTACATTTCCTGTTCAACTTTTATATCTAATTTTAGTATGATCTGTAAATAAATCCTGTCATCTGTGATATTCAAATTTGAAATATGAAGTTTCGTCGTATTTGGATAATATACACAGTATCCAAATGTCAAATACAACACGATTGCTGCATGTACAATATTAAAATATACCATTGAGTAAACATCTTGTCATATTTTTAAGAATGTTTAGTGCTCATGATAAGCACTAATGTTTATTTATCACAATATCATGTTATATCACTATGTGTATTATATTAATACAATATATCTACTTCACGACAAACAGTTCAAGCTATACAAAATATAGTGTTCGATCACATGTTTAAGATCAATATAAAGTAAAGATAAAATAAAAGATGCAATTACACTTTTATAATATGGTATGCTGGTAATTTGTTAATAACTGTTATTTATTTTTCTATTTAATTGAAGCTGTTTGTGATACAACTGTATGTCAGAACGAGGGAAAGTGTTCTGCTCCTAACACATGCGATTGTACGGGTATTGGCTACACGGGAACCAAGTGTGAAACACGTAAATATCATGGATAAGTAAGCTTTTCTTACAGTATGAAATATATGACTTTATTCATATAATATCATGACATTAATCAGTCTTTATTTTAGTATGCAATAGTATAACATCTAATGTTTTAAGTTTATGTAGTAAGCGTTCTTGATTCCTAGTTTTTGTACTTTGCGTTCCTGTTTCTTGTTCGCATGTTTTAGTATAATCTGTTTCTGTGTGTTTTGTTTTTATCAAATTTGTGTTTAGCCTTTGATCCGCTATGTTTGTATTTCTAATACATCTAGTCATGCATTCAAACAATCCCATTAAAAGCATTCTGATTAAATATCGGAAAAAGCTTCATTCAAGTTTGAACAGTTTAAAATGGCAAATTTAGCTAAAAAGAAATGATCTGGACATTTAAGTCAAAATAGGCCAATACAATTTCATGCTAATCACCTAACCTTTACAACTCAATACCAACACATGGAACCGTGGTGTAATGGTTAGCACAACGGGTTAGTATCCTGGGATCGTGCATTCTATCCCAGCCATGACCGAATTTGGAATAAAAAGTTAAAAGCTAGAACATCCTTGGGACATTCAATCCATATTCGTTATATTTTCATCTCATAGGAAGTGTATGCTTTTCAAATTATATTCTTTAGGATAGTTTCTCATAATTATATCGCGTTAAATATTGTGTACTATCCGACATTTTGACCAATTTTTAAAAAGTTTTAGTCACCTTTGTTGAGTTTTAGACCCATGTAAACCGTACGTCATTGTGGCAATTGTATTCCCGACGGATCTTTCATACATAAGTATAAATAAATATAAAAAGATCGGACAGGTAAAGTAGCATTCAAGGAGGACAGTCAACCACTAAACACAGGAACAAACACGCAAACAGATAAACAAGAAGGCAAAAGTAATAATAAATGCAAACGACATCATAAACACAAAAGGGTTGACAATAGGACTATATCGTATCTCTAACGGCATCAACAAATTGGTCCATATTTAGCTTTTCACAAAAACTTATAACATTCTAATTTGTATATACATGGGTCTGTTAACAAAAAACTCTTCAAATAAGTGTTTTAACATTGTGGTTACACCCTTCGTTATCTATACAAATTCCAAATAGCAATTCTTCATTTCAGATATAAAAAATATGGATGTGTTACACATTTAAATTTTTAAATTTTCATTTGGCAATTAACTTCGTTCCATGTTTGTATCAATAGTTTTAAAACACACTTCATAACGGCTCAAACATTTTATGATTTCCTATTGTATCACCTATGTTAAGATAATGACATCCACTAATAAGATAATCGTTCAGTTCATTTGAGGCGTTGGTTGTTTTCATCTATAAGTAAGTGCCATGCTGAAGTTTCCAGTTTCCAGTTTCCAGTTTCCAGATTCCAGTTTTTGAAATTAATTATCATCATGGTAGTTCAGTGCTGGTAACAAGAACACTTATAAACGTTCAATATCCCGCAAATGCACGCATTGAAAGTCGAGCACAACATGTATTATCAGTGAAAAAACACTCGCAATAAAAGTAGGTATACAAGTCAATCAGGAAATATAATGATTCACAGAACACAGTGAACTTAAACTGCCTGTCTGAACTAAAACTGTCTATCTGAACTAAGACTGTCTGTCTGTCTGTCTGTCTGCCTGTATGTCTGTCTGTCTATTTCTATTGTCTGTCCGTCCGTACGGCACTAGCTTACAATTTATAACATTTGTTTCGGTTTCAAAAAACATTTGTTTCGTTTTCAAACACCTCGTTAATGTATTCCTTATCATTTGTACGTTTCAGCTATTCTTGGTTCTACATGTTCTGTGAGCAATGCCAACACCGTCTGTACTGTTCCCAATTCGGAGTGTAAGGAATTAAAATGCGCTTGCAAGGATGGGTATACTGCTAAATCCGGTTTATGCGAAGGTAAGGCCGCTATTTCCACTGTTCATAAGAAAAAATACTAATCCTTTTTTAGGATATCTAGCTGATATACTGGTATTGTCTTTATGAAATACGTTTTACCATAAATACGTTCAATTTAAAAGCTAACCGTATTAGTATGCTACGACACACAATTCATGTACAATCAATAAATAATACATTGTGCAATTCGCAACCATTTAAAGTTATAAAGAAGAATAAAAATAGTAACTACAGAAACTATAACATGAAGAGCGGAGTTAATGTTTGTGTTCCGCTAGCATGTGAAGGAAAATCAGGATAAAACCTACCGATCTACATTAAAGAAACTAACCTGCCAAACCACGGAAAGATGTCATGTCAAAACCGTTTACAAAAACACTGTCCAGGTGTTCAGGTCATATAATAATGTATATGTACCGATTAAAAGTACAATTTCTTTTCAAGGGTTCTTAAAATATCCGTGATTGAATATGCATAAAATGAATTGAGTTGGTAACTCTTAGTTTTAAAGTTTGGCCTGGCTACTGGTTAAAGTCATTTATGTTCAGTCTATAGAGTTTGGATTCTCAAAATATGTCATATATATATATATATATATAGGGAGAAATATTAGCGAACTACCAAGGACAGACAACCTTCGGACGAACTACGGCAGGGCGCCTAGCTATGACGAGATACACAGAAATCAAGCATATGCATTCACTTCCTAAGAAGGATAGCTGCAACACACGCTGATGAACTGTAACCCATTCGTCTGGAGGCACAATTAACATATAGACGCATACATACAAACAATTATAGCTCATATGAATGGGCCACATTTAAGCATTCAACCACACTCAGCTATATTAAGACAGTGACAATGAAAGGTGCCGGATCTTGGGGATACTGTGAATTCAGTAAATATATTAAAGGGAGATAAATTGAACTGACTACGGCAACTTTCGAAATTTGGGATCTCGTAAGAGATTCACGTTCACAAAGCAGAATTATATACAGGGAGAAATATTTGTGAACTACCAAGGACAGACAACCTTCGGACGAACTACGGCAGGGCGCCTAGATATGACGAGATACACATAAATCAAGCGTATGCATTCACTTCCTAAAAAGGATAGCTGCAATACACCCTGATGAGCTGTAAATAAACTCGTTTGGAGGCACAATTAACATATAGACGCATACATACATACAATTATAGCTCATATGAATGGGCCACATTTAAGCATTCAACCACAATCAGCTATATTGAGACAGTGACAATGAAAGTTGCCGGATTTTGGGGATACTGTGAATTCAGTAAATATATTAAAGGGAGATAATTTGAACTCAATACGGCAACTTTCGAAATTTGGGATCTCGTGAGAGATTCACGTTCACAAAACAGAATTATATATAGGGAGAAATAGTTGTGAAATACCAAGGACAGACAACTTTCGGACGAACTACGGCAGGGCGCCTAGCTATGACGAGATACACAGAAACCATCGTATGCATTCACTTCCTAAAAAGGATAGCTGCAACACACGCTGATGAAATGTATCTCTACATCATAACCCACTCGTCTGGAGGCACAATTAACATATAGACGCATATATACATACCATTATAGCTCATATGAGTGGGCCACATTTAAGCAATTAACAACACACAGCTATATTGATATATATATATATTTATTTATTTATTTATACCTCGTTGTCAATAGGTTTAGAACAGTGTACTAATGTTGTAGCATTTGGCTGTTGTTGGCGGGATGGCTACTTTAAACATTTCTTCCAAGAGGATTGTCTCGGAGCGAAATTGCCTGATGTTGTCCTTAAATTATAACACGAATTTAAATAGACGTTCCATATTCTAATCTAAGCTAAATATCAAGATCTGAAACTATTGAGTTTAATTATTGTATAAAAATAGGAAGAAAAACTATGTAGCGTAAGAGTTTCAAATCTTGATATGCGGAGTGTTTCGATGGTGCATGTTTCCGCTCAAATTACTGTTTTAAGGAAAGGTATCTGAGTGTTAATTTTAGTAGACAACATATATAATTCAACATCTTTATATAATCACTGTATAATAAGAAACGTTTGTTGATGTTAAGCAGCATAGATGTTTACATCTTTATATTATCAAAGTATAATAAGACACCTTTGTTGATGTTAAGTATCATAGATGTCTTTATATGTATATCGTTGTTAAAATCAACAATGTGATGTCTTACTCTACATGATACATAGGATAAAGTGTAAACGAATGTGAATGGCATATAAAATAACATTACATTTCAATTATTTTAACACAGGTAAAACAAAGTTTCAAACTCATGATGGTAACACTTTATATTTCAGATCAAAAGAACTCTGCGTCCACGACTGGAAAGACTTCTAATCTCGTTATTGTATTCTTCATGATTACAATCTTACAGAAAGTGCTGTAAATCAAAACGATATTGAATATTGCATCGGGCAACAGTTAAAACCTTTTTATTATGCTTTTTTATATTACTTAACTGGCAATATTCCCGCCTATTTTATAACATTTAAATGCATTAGTATAGCATCCACAGAACAATCGTGCTTTTAAATCTCTCATCTGTTATTTGTTCATACAATAAGGCGATTTCTACACAAATTATCAATGGCCGCTATATGTGTTCAGCATAAATGAAACATTAATCTACACTCTGTATAGTTAAATGTATGTTATGTAGCACTTGACTGGGTTTATGCTTTATATGACATTATTAAATGTTTACAGATACATTTGGACCTGAAATGTATACTGTTATATCTTCTGTTATGCGAGAAACAAAATAACAATAGAACAGTGGCCATTTTTAAATAATTAAATCACTTGTTGAGCTTACGAATATCTTTAAAGTATCATTTACATACATATATGTGTGTTTGTAACAAAAGGTATAATATCACTACGCCATCGTAAATTAAACTCCTGGATGATGATATTACTATAAACAGTGGTCTGATTCAAGATGAATTCATTTTTAACAGAGCTTTATGTTGTCTTAAACAATATGACTCATAAATACAATGATACATGTCTTAAAACAGTTTCATCGTTTCGTAAAGATTAAATGCTTGGTAATTTGTGTTACGTCATTGTTTAAGCATTGTTTTAATTATAGAAAGTAGTCATGGATAATGACTTTGTAAACAGGGTTGTTGTTACAATATTCGCAACTGTTTATACCCATGTTGCATATGTTTATAAAAAAAGAGTATGATAATGGACCTTTGGAAACGGCCGAGCACGACACATACGAAATATTGCAGTCAACCATTACGTGGTCCCGCCTTAGTTCCATTAGTGATGGGAAAAATTATATTAGAAGGAGTTTATAATGGATATTTCGACAATAAAACACGTTTAAAAACATGTTTACTGAAAAAATGTGATTACCTGTTAAAAAATACTTATTAAATATTTTAATTTTAAAACATACAAACATTTTAAGCCGAATTAAGGTTTTATTTCATACCCCAGCCAACCCCGTTTTCGATTCTTGGAGAAGGGGTTGGGTAAGGTATGAAAGTTAATACTCCGATCATGTAATGGTTAAGCACATAAAGCATACACTACAAATCTATTTGAAATTAGTGCAATCGTTAGTAGACCAGGTAAAGAAAGTTATCAAATGTCATATAGATGATAGACCAGACTAAGCTGGATGACACCTTAGCTGTAGGTCGGTGATTTGAATAACCACAATAATGAACCGAGCATCTGCTCAAACTGTCTAGTTTTGGTGCGATTATCTCGAAATCACCTCGGTTTCAAGGTTTGAAGCACGAAGAGTCGAACATTTAGGAATTTAATTTGTTACATTCGTTTAACAAACAATTGATGCATTCATTTAACAAACATTTAGGACTTTAATTTGTTACATTCATTTAACAATCATCACCTTATTGGTAAAAGGTGCTATGAGTATATGAATAAAGCACCTTTTACTTCTAAGGTGACGCAATAAAGAGTTGTTATTTTTACATCCTACTGGGATTGTATGACATTGTTGATTGTCCTCCTTGAATGTTACTTTCCCTGTCCGATCTGTTTATATTTCTTCGATAATCGTAACAAAACTGATTCTAAACATAAATAAATGTTAGTTAAATATAGAAAATGCTTTTGCATGTAAAGATTATAAAAGTCGAACAGGGATTATAGCATTCACAGAACACATTCAACCAAATTCACACATACGAATCAAAAGACAATAACAAGGACAAGGCAAAGTATGCAACACTAACAATGGTTGACAATATGGATACCACCTTGAAACAGTCAGTGTCAAAAAGGCAGCTGGGGATTTCAACCAGGTCCTAGAGTGCACCAAATCTCACTCTTTACACAAATGTCATGAGTCTCTGTCGTTTTCCGTACCGAGCTTAAAACAATTGCAAAAAATATGCACTGACTTGGTTTTCTATTTATTTTGTAGATTGTGATGTTTCCTGTAATACACGCTTACTATTTGGTATATCACTTTTCCTCAAAATATTGTAATTTTGATAGTTTAGAAGTAAATGTTGTTCTTGTTTTTCTATCTTCTTGATGTTTGATTACAAGGGGAAAACACATAATGTAATCGCTATATCTCGGTGCTTAGTATTCGTTACCTTCAATCAAAAAGATGAGTCTGAGATTTCCGATTTATAATTTTCAGATTGAATTTAAAGTTGAATATTCAGTGTTACAATGCATTCCAAAAAGCGATACATTCATATTGCATATTAAGAATCTAAACTTGATATCTGCTTTCTCAAAATAATTCTTGCTTGTACAACACTCTTGATCTGATGCAGTAAAACAAACAGCAATTTTGATTGACGACAAATTAAGTGTTTACTTATGGTTAATAAAAAAGTTCATTGCTTGATTGCATTTCATGCGTCATACATTGTAATAGGCGTAATTATATCTTTGCTGCCACATTGACGGTTAACCTGCGTATTACAATGTTATAGCAATATACATGTGTATTACAGGATATCATGTGATGTAGTCGTGATTTTTTCACAATAACCTTAAACAATTTCATCTTATCTAATAAAAGTAGATATACAAAAGAGTATGAGAGTGGACCTTTGGAAACGGCCGAATACAATACATACGAAATATTGCAGTCTCGGTTTGATTGAGACTGTTCATGAACGGTTGTGAAATATGCTAGCTACCGCTCACGCGCTCTAGCCCCGGGTTGAGCAGAACTCAATATTTTTAAAAATCAATAGTACATAAGTTTAACCATCCCGAAGATGGCATGCATATGGCGGTGGACATAGAGATATTTGCTTCCCCCATGTACAGCGGCGTATGGTCCCATTATCTAACAAAATACTATGCCCCGAAGAACGAAATAAACAAAATGGAATTTATTTGGGACCAGCGGTTATGAAGCCTGCGTATCACAAGTAACAGCCAAAATACTAAATTAAAAAGCAGACAACATATCCTATGAGCGGTTAAACAATACCCAGAGCCTTTTATCGGCCGTAGTAGTGGAACCACCGAATCGGAAATTAAGTAAGAAAACAAAAGCAATTAAAAATGTACCACCGATAACTAAATATAAGTATCGGGCTCAGCGATTTCCAAAGATCGAATGATTAACAGTCCTGATTGCAAGCGCGAGGAGAAGTTTTACTGCCGCCACACTGTACAAGTCTAGCGATAAATGTAGCTTTCACAGAACATAGTCAACCAAAACACGCATTAAACAAACAACAATTACAATTCAAATAAGAAGCGAGGCATGTGACGTCACAACAAAAACAACTTGACAATAGGACTACCGCCTTGGGACGGTTAGTGGCAAAAAGACCACTGGGGGTTTAAACCAGGTTTTAGGGAGAATCAAACCTCACCCGTACCTTATTGTCACACCAATAAAACGGGGCAGTTTAAATAAATAAATCCCCACCAGTCTATATACTCTAACAAACAATGCAGCATTTATAAGCAATATAAGTTGTGACACAAAGATGACCAGGTATATATAAACACATAAATCAAAAGCCTAAAAGCCACAATGCCAGTTCTCAATGACTTGGCAGAAGCCAGAGCAACAAGAGAACATCCCATTAAGGCTACGGCAAGATAAGAGTTAAGACAAATATCAAACGCCACCGTCCTTTGAGGATTTAGGTAGAAGTCATCAAATTCGAGTTTCATCTATACTAGTATTTGAAAATACATGGACTATTTTTAAATGAACTTTGATTGGAATACATTATGTTCGTCGTGGTTTAAAATTGTGTTGGCTCTTTCAAATCACATGTATTGGTGTTTAACATTCAAACATAGATATCCCCATCGCTGGTGTTTACCATGTGACGTGATCTCCAGATGTATATGTCCTTTGATACTATAGCTATGTGAGATTTTAGAGGGCTGGAAACAAATGTAATCGCATTCAATTGTTACAAAGACATAACGTATTTTTTTGGAGGTCAGGCGAGTAAGCAGTCGAGTTTAAAACTTTTCAACCACGTTCAGTTAGATCTATAGTAAGATTCAATATTTGATAACTTGTACAACTGATGTTTGTTGTTCAAAATTAATAAAACTACTAAGTCAAAAACGAAGTCTCATGAAATTGTATACAAACACATGCTTATTGACCTAAACATGGATCATTGAAATGATCTTTGTTCTTTTTAATGGATAACGGTTTTGGTCCACCCTATTACAAATTGTGTTTTTGTTTCCACTATTATTTTTATATTTCTGCAGAAAGCAGTATGAACATGGGTAAATGCTAGGTCAGCAAAGAAGACATATTAGTAGCTTACTTACTTAAACATCTGCTTGCATTTCACAAATTATGTATTTCAAAATAAAGCATGAAAGCATGAACTGATTCACGGGAAATACTTCACAAGAAATGCTTAGTGATCAAGTATACTTACTATTGTCAATGATTATACCGTTATAGATAGTGTGAGATATTGTCAGACATATTCATGCAAGTGTTCGTTGTCTTCCTCTAAAGTAAGTTTATTAGACATATCTGTACACTGTATATTACTTGATAGTTTGTGCTATTTATGTATACGCTATTAAACAAAACATATGTATAAACCTACTGTTTTTGGTTTCTGTGTTCACCCTTTGAACATCATTCATTCTAACAGATATTAACAGATATTAACGAATAAATACAAACATCCTGCCTAAGTGATATACGAGACTTTTTATGTACTAATGTTGGTGAAACAAAAACGTATTCGCAGTATTGTGTGAAGATAGCTGGATACACGTGAGCTCATGTCTTTGTGGCAGGAGGAAGGAGACTACGCTCGGTTTAAACGTCTGTTTTGTCAAGATGCTTACATGTTTATTATGACACAATACATATTTAATAGTATTGGAACCAAACAAAGAAATTATTATCTAGAGTTCTCTTCTTACTCCATGTTTTTGTGAAGTAAGGAGGGAACTACTTTGTCACTGAATTAGAAGTTGGGTTGCAACAATAATTATATACAATGACACAAAACTTAATTTTAAATTATGCGATTGTTTTTAACCAAGCAGACTGCTAGCGACCCTTACAGGATAAAATACATTTGTAACTAAATTTTACGATATTTGGGGTGTACCTTTGAAAGGCAAAACACTGCATATGATTGATACACAACGTAATACAGATAATTATCGATGTGTATGTTCAAAATATAATACACACAATAACTAAGAAACGGTTAAAACCAAAGCAGTACTTTAAACATATGCTATAAATAAATCAGCATGCACGTATAAACTTAGAACACACAACCAAATTAAAATTTATATCTGCATCTGTATTCATGTTTCAGTAAGTTGCAACCCAAAGCGTCTACGGAGATACATGTATATACATTTCGTCAAAGCAATCTTATTCGACTCGTCAACTATGTTGAAGTATACCATTTAATAATATAATCCGTTATTAAATTTAATAGCTAATTCGTTATTTCCAAGAATAACGTAGATTTTATTACTGAATACATTGCAACCAATAAAGGATATTCTTACCTGGACGACTTAAGTGTTGCCATGATGTATACATTGGAAATGTATATATTATTCAAGAGTCCTAAGTCATTGTGTTCTCCGACTTCCGGACAGTAAAGTGACATACATATTGAATTACTTTGATTACAAACTGGTTAAACAATGTTTTTTTAAATGTGAAAAACAGTAATTTACGTTATAGAAGACAGATCCTTAGCACTATCATAAAATACACAATCCATCTGATACAAACGGGTTTAATATTATTAATAGCATGTTCCAAACTGGTAATCACAAGACTTGACATCAATCTATAACCTATGTAAACATATGAGTAAAGACAATGCCCACCATCTACTTTTATGATACAAATACATGTAAGATTTATTTCAAAATAAATAATCACATCTTCCTTAATTACACACACGTCTATATGGAGTATCTCCATATCTAAGATAGGCTCTATAACCTAGTGTTAAATTTCGCTTTTAAGCATGCACTGATTATCTTACACTTCTCAAAGTTGGTTAGGGTTTATAACTATTAAAACATGTGATGTATTTGCATACAGTATATATACAACATAGTGTTCAAACAGTGTGTATTGTCTTGTCTTGATCTATATAGTGCATGCAGCAATTCAATTATACATCGAGTAAAGTACTTTACATAATTTTAAAAACTCTCGAGGATACGCAGAATGATGGAGAAAAAGAAGTATCGTATCTCACCCTAGACATATTTTAAGTGTTTTTGACAAGATTGAATCTTTTAAAAGAGTAGACAATTTCCGTTATTCGTTCAAACACAATTTATTGGATTATAAAGATACATCGTCTACCTTAATGAAGAACATTTGGGTCGAACACAATTTTGTGAGAGAGTTTTTTCATCGATTTTGTTTTAAATGTATAAATTATAATTTAGGTTGGCTTGCTGGCAAATGATTATTGGGATAGTAAGTAAAAAGCAAAACGTCGAAGCATGTATTTTCAGAAACCAGTCACCACAAAACACGCATAAAAAACTAACAACGATTACAAATAAAAATTGAAACAAATTATACGACACCACAAATGGTCTAACGGCCACGGATGGAAAAATATAATTGGTGACTCTCCAAAACGGCAAACGGTTTCACTTACATCAGGAGAGAATATGATATTTCAATTGACATAAAGAACGGCTGTATGGTTGTTTCACATGTCATTAGGGTATTGTCAGTGGTTATGCAAAGCAGGCATAGTGCACAATTACGGATTACCCTACACATAGCTTTTACTATGTATAATCCAATTAAAGTTGCATACATGAAAAAAATATTGCCTCATTTCTTTTTCAAAATATGTTCCACAACCTCAAACTTCAAATTAAGTTATTTTTGAGAATTAAGCGTCAAAACCGTTCAATTTCGACGGTTCCGCTGGTTAATTTACCCAGCACACCTTCTTATTTAGTGAGTCTCATTTGTTGGATTTCCATGGGTTATTTGTGTTATGGTTTTAGGGTATTCCGTCATAAATAATGTATGGTAGAATAAGACCAACACGATGAGACACACTCAACGTTTGCAATTACCGTAGTTTTGGTTTGACAAAGTTATGTACTGAAGAAACCAAAAAGTACCCACTGGTAATTGGTAATGCTGGTATTTCCATAGGCCGGGTTTTGAGTGAGTATAAAAGCTTAAACAGAGTTTTATAAAAACAATGGCTGATGTTTGTAAGCACACTTAATTAAAAAAAAAAATTCTCTAAAGAGTTTCAAAGTTGCCAAGTAATAATTTGTTATGGTTGATATCAAAACTTCAAAGAGAGGTAATTTGATAAATGTAAATAATAGTAAAACAATACTAGGCAATATATCTCCCACCTTTTGTATAATCACATAATGTTAAAATTGTCGTTTTTGATATCTAAATTGTAATAAATTATTTTCGCTTTCCGTACACCTTGATAATAATGCATAATTGCTGTTCCCTTTTCTTCTTCTCCTATGAGGAGAGACTTGATGTGATCTGACGTGGACATCGCTCATTCGTGTAGCTCTTACATGACCATCTTTTCATTATATCATCTATATGTACTTGTATATCTTTATATAAATTATATTTGCCCATATAGCTAGGTACAAATATGGTCGGATGTAGACAGAGTGGACAAAAGCACCAAACTTTCTGTGATAGTAGTTGATAGTCTAATTTGAAAATACGAAAGGGTCCCCAAGGTCACAGGTCATTATATTACTAGTTTTAGTACATTTCAAAATGGCTAAACCTAAAGAAGATTTACACAGAAATGTATTATTTTATTTTTGGCTTAGATGTAAGCCCTTCTATCTATAATATATTAAATGGCCCACCATGTTAACTATTTTCAGCACACTACAAAATGGCCGCCATCCAAATGCTTAAATATAACAATATATATGGTGACGTGACTTACAGACTTCGTAAGATCCTTGGTCATGATCACTTTCATACTATCTTTGTTAAAGTGATTAAAAGATTTATCAAAAGAGGTTATGGCCCTATCACTTTGCAACGCATTGCATGCTTGGTGGTGGACCCATTTACAGTTCTACACTATGCTTTCCTCTTTGATTGTGCGATGACCGGACATGCTGTGGACCCTATGATGACGTCTACCTAAAGCCCAAAAGGACGGTGAAGTTTGATGTTTGTTTGCAGTCTCGTCTTGTCGTGCCCTCAATGATTTATTCTCGTGTTGCTCTGGCTTCTGCCAGTCATTGAGTACCTTCTTTGTGGCTTCTATGCTAATTGTTTTTTGTATTTATATATAAAGGAGCATCTTTGTGTTTTACTTATATTGCCTATTGTAGCATGGTCAAAGACAATTCTCTTTGTTCAGACACAGGTGTAAATCGTTTAATTGAAAAATTGAAATTCAGAATAACTGTGAGAATAACAGTGAGAATAACAGTTAGAATAACTGAAATAGAGCTGAAATGGACATGCTACAAAACCTATAGAGTATGGTTTCATCTCGTTGGTTAATTTAAACACCTCGATGGGCTACGCCCATCTCGATGTTTAAATAAACCAACTCAATGAAACCATACTCTATCTATTACTTAATGCTGCCTTGTTGGTTAGAGAATAGTTCATGGCGGGGATTTCTTTATTTACACTGTCCCGTTTTATTGGGTTGACGGAAATGGTAAATGTGAGATTTGGTGCACCCTAGAACCTGGTTTAAACCTCCAGCGGCATTTTTTGCCACTGACCGTTCCAAGGCGGTAGCCCTATTTTCAACCATTGTGTGTTTGTGATGTTTTATTTGGCTTTTTATTCATCTTTAAATTTGTTCTGTAATACTGTGTGTGTTTGTGGTTGACTGTCGTCCTTGAATGCTGCTTTTCCTATTCGATTTTTATATCTATGTTAACCCAAAAAAACATTTACACTGAAGTGTTTTATTTTATTTTCGGCTAAGATTTAATCTGCTCTGTAATATAATAAATGTCCCCAAACCCTCACCCCATCCAACCCCATCCCACCCAATCCCATGTTACTATGTTTATCACATTTCAAAATGGGCGCCAAACAAATGCTTAAAGATAGCTTTATATTCCTAATTATGGCTTAAGGACTATTGGTCAGCCATCTTTGAAAAAAAATCCAAAATGGATGGGGTATGATTAATTGAAATTTTAATCCAAATGCATATTATAGGCATGCACATTGTCAATGATATAATAGATGACATTAATGCAACTCTATTGATGCGAACATAATATCAGAAACAATATTTATTTGGCAGAAAAAGTGCCCTTTATATTCGAAAAGTTTAGTGCAATTTTACTCTAAAATGTTTTGTTTTTATGTTAAATAAATTTATCCATAGAATTGACCATTTATCATACAGATGCAGGTTATACCTGTCATGTAAAACGTAAGTGTAGAGCCACATATTGCACGGAACATAGATACTGAAGGCTTCAAGCTGCCCACACCTAAACAGATACAGACCATACATGTTATGTTACACTTAAGTATACACTCACATATTGTACAGGACCAAGAGGAAGCGCGCTTCAATCTACCTACACTCATACAGAAACCTGTCATTCTAGTCGTGTTACACTTAATTATATACCCATGTATTGTAAAGAACATACTTGTACATACGGCAGGCTTCAAGTTGACCACACTTATACAGGTACAGGCCTTTCCTGTCATGTTACATGTAAGATCACAACCCCATGTTGGACACATCACTGAGCCAGTGGGCTTCAAGCTACTCACACTTATACATATATACAGACCATACAGGCAGGTTTCATGTAAGCCTACACCCAAGTATTGTATGAAACATAGAGTCAGAATTATTCAAGTAGCCAATACTCATACAAATATAGGCCATACATGTCAATTTACACGTAAGTATACACACATGTATTGTACAGAACATAGCTTCAGACGTCTTCAAGTAGCCCATACTCAAACAGATTTAGGCCATACCTATCATGTTACATCACATATTGTACAGAACATTGATTCAGTGAGATTATAACCACTAACACTCATATAGATACAATCCATAACTGCCATGTGACACTTAATTACACACTCACAAAGTGTCAGAAGGCTTTAAGCTACTCACGCTCAAAATGATAAAGGCCATACTATACACTTAAATATGCACACATATATTGTACAGACGAACTTATAGAGTCCGAAGGCTTCAAGTGGCTCACACTCATACGCATACAGGACACACCTGTAATGCTACACGTAAGACCATACCCACATATTGTACAGACGAACATATAGAATCAGAAGGCTTCAAGTAGCTCACACTCATACAGATACAAGACATAACTGTAATGTTACAAGTAAGTACACACCCACCCAGTGTCAAGAACCTAGAGGAGCGGGCTCCCACAAAATTCAGGCCATACCTGTCATGTTACAAGTAGGTACAAACCCACCCATAGTAAAATACCTAGAGGAGCGGGCTTCAAATTACCCATTCCCACACAGATTCAGGTCATACCTGTCATGTTACACGTAAGACCATACCTACATAGTTGTACAGAAACAGACACACCAGGTTTCAATATACACACACCCATACATGTACAGGCCACACCTTTCATGTTACTCGCAAGATGGCTTATATCTAACGTTCCCATCTTATAAAATTATTTAAACAAAAACACAGTCATTACGGAAACTATGTTTTTATTGAATTATTGCAGAAATCAGCAGTTTTAGTTCCTTTTTTTTGTTGAAAATACCCACATGTATCCATTTATTGATTGATTGATTGATTGATTGATTGATTGATTGATTGATTTAATTAATTAGATAAAAAGTATCATTGCACCGAGTGTGATAGGATATTAGGAATATTCTGACATTTCATAATAATAAAAATAATAATGAATAAGCAATTGAAATATATGTTTATTACAGAAATCAACATTTTAATTTATTTTTTTGCCATAAAATATAAATTTAGGGATTCACGAACCTTTGGGGGTCCTTTTAAAAACAAGTCAAACTGTATAAAATATCATTATACCTAATATGCTAAACGAAATTAGGCCATAATCTAAAGAAATATATTTACTGAACTATTCCAGAAATCACGAGATTTAGTACTTTATTTTTACTCTTTCTTCATTTTTTGCCATAATACCCATATTTATCCCTTCATTTATTTATTATTTCATTGACATACATCAATGCACTTAAATGGGTAAAACAAATAATAAATAGGCATTTATAAAATATTTGTTATTGAATTATTGCAGAAATCAGCAGTTTTTGTTATTTTTCCATCATTTTTACCCAAATAAATAGATAGGGATTCACGAATCTTTGGGGACCCTTTTAAACATTTGGAGAAATATAAAGCACACATTTGAGGAAAGTTTGGTGCTTTTGTCCGGCGTGTCTAGATTGGATCCTAAACTTGAGTGTTGGTCCTAGCTAATACCCACTGCATATAATATGCCTATTTAATATTGAAAGAAAACAACTTTAGAAATTACAGAAATAAACCTTTTAGCAGAAAGCAAGTTACGTATTATTTAACTTCCCCTTATTGCGTCTAATCGAAAGTGTTTGCCGTGAATAATAATAGATCCCTACCTGCAGGAAATTGTAAACTCATTTCCCATAAAAAACAAAGTCAGTGAAGGTAAATTTACATGTCATGATGATTATTTTATGTGTTTGCTTCACATAGTGGTTATTCAATTTAATGTAAAGGAGTATATTATCAGTGCTTTATCTGGATTTATGGAGTTAAAATAAATCTAGATTCAGCCTAACTAATCAATTTTCATGATACATTGGTTAGCGGTTGTCATTTATATGTACTTAAATAATTCCATCGTACGATTACGGTTATATTTGTTTTATTTACAAACATCATAATTTAATTACATCTACAGTAGCTTTAAACAATGTATTCATAGTAAATATTCTTACAGAGTGATATAGATTTAGTATTTTCCAACACTTGTAGTTCCTGACAACAACTCTGCACGTTTATTTATACTTCTATTGGGTTTGGAAATTACAGAGGATCAGCCTTACCTATAAACTCCTAGGCCCGTATTCATAAAGCAACTTAAGTGGAAAAAATTACTTAAGTCAACATTTAAGATTTATACATATTTTAAATCTCTTTATTAACCTCTCAGGAGCACTACAAACCATCCATTTTATGATAAATATTTAGCTGTAGATTTTATTTATCCATAACCTTATTAGCAATATTAAGAAAACGCCTTAAATCGATAGAAAAAGGTGTTTAAAAACTTTGAATTTGACTTAAGTTAAGATATTTCTAAGAAGCTTTATGAATACGGACCCTGGTCATTAAGTGAACACAAATACACTCATCTCTTAAATCTGCATGCACTATACCTAAACTGATACTTCACGAATATGAAGAAATCACGGGTGAAGTAGTTTCAGTTTGACGAACATCCATATATAAGCCAGAAATCCATGCGTAAATATCACATTTTATTTAGCCTTCGTACAGGTAACATCGATAAATGTATGGCTTCTGCATATATTTCATAAAATAATGTTGCCCGGAACGGCATTAACGGGACTGTATGCAGTCATATTTTATGATAAGCAGTGAAATAGAGGATTTTAGAGGTATTTCATACGTGTGAAATATCGAGTTTTATTGTTTTACTGCCGGTACTACTTTTAAATGTACAACCAACACAAATGCACAGTAAAACGATTCACAAGATATTCCTACGCAAATGTGAACATGTTAAGAGAAAAACACTGCAAATCGTACAATCTATTCAAACAATAATTTGAAAGTTAAAAGGAAATGATTGCCAATATAATAAATATATTAAAAGAAATTGTTCAATTTGTGTATAAATAAATGATCTTTGGACTATTTTTTGAAGTAGGGCAAAACATAAAGCGGCTTAGTTATTGAAAATGCCTCCCTTGTTGTTCTAACGTAGATTCCCTAAAAAATATTTGTAAAATCATGAAATAAAAAGAAAATCTGTTGTTTTGTCGTGAATAACAGATTTAACAATATATTTAATTTACTTATGTCAGACAGTAAACAGAAGTGGCGTTACACCTAACACTTAATAGCCTGTAACGTCACTGTCCAGTTCCATATACGGATTGTTATCAGTGATGTCAGATCTACCAAGGTACTCGGTTCTGTTATGTATTTCAGTCAAGTCTCACGATTTCCATAACCATATCTTGGAATACGACCACCTCTATAATTGTCCCTCGCGCCCAAACCGCCCATTTTACTTGCAACTGTACAATCTGGTCTCATTTCACGTTCACCCTGAGGCCCGTATAACGGTAATTACGTTCTATTCCTTTAACTGGGCCTATATTCATGTCATTATGTAAATTACCATGCTTGTGTTTGTAACTATTTTGAGTGACCCATGGTCTACAAAGTACTCCTTTATGCCAACAATGCAGATCAGACAGCATGTTTGTGTTTTTCGTCGTCTTCAACATTTAGCCTAATAACGACCGGTCAGAGTCTGTTTTTGAAAATTGAAAGTTTTGTCACGTTGGGACCTTTCTTTCCGACAAAAGCCGTCAGTTTTACCTCGGTAATTGAATGTTTAAACCCACTAATATAAAAACGATTAGTACTTTTTCTAACATAATTACCCAAATCGTCCAAAGCCACAAATTAATCATTTGTTTTATCTGACATTCTATAACTTCGGCGAAAACTTATTTCCGGTCCCAGAACTGAAATAGGCATTTGAATATTTTGAGGATTGTCTACCTGGGCGATTTCATCACCTGACTTTGGTGTAGTCAGTGTGTTACTATTTGCAACTATATTTGCTACTATCATCCTCATCAACATAGTATTTAGCGGTATACTGTTGTTAGAATCCAGCTGCACACCACTACCATTGTGTATGCTACTGTCAAATGAGTCAGTGATAATTATAACATCAGATTCAACAATGATAAGCGACACATGAATAGATTCCTGAGACTGCACTGATAGCCGCACTATATTATTGCTTAACTCCGCCCGTGTTGACACTTTGTTTGACATTACTTGTGTGTGCTCACTTTCACGACCTTTGGCAGCATCAATACTCTCCTCACATGAACGCACATTGTCTTTTATTAGCTTGAGTTCGTTTTTTACAGACACAACACCAGAAGATTTGTCCGATTCAATACGCTCAATGCACAGCTTTATTTGTCTAAGGTCACATTCTAACTGAGAGACATCACTTCTTACTTTTAAAACAGATTATTAAGCACTAGTATTTGGTCTGATCTTGCAGCTTCATTCGCGCTGTACTTTTATTTCATGCCTAGAAAGTCTGCCATCAAAGTCGACACTGCCTTTTGCAGAACCTGAATCTCTGACTCCGAGCTGCGACAAGATGTGGTTGCAGATTTGTCACTCCTTGACGTAGAGCATCTGAAACCAGGAACCGAGTGTGCCGGCTGTTTTCTACTAGAACTAAGACGTTCTTTCATATCATGACAGGTAATATCGTCATTTTCCATATGCTATACCAGCGTGTGGATGTCATATACCACATGCTACAACGGACTCACCATTACGTTTCTGAATACGTTTTTTCATTTGCAAGTCAATCGCTGCCGCCCCAACCTCTGACTTAACCCTTTCAAACATGTCCAGCCGGATTTCTTTTAATTTAATATCACAGGATGCATAAGCATTTTTTACGACGTCTTTCAACATTACTCTTGGAAACACCAACAAATCTAAGTAAGTGATTAAGTATTTAAGTCGCTGCATGAAATATTAGTATATTGCTTATTTTTCATTTGTTTTAATGTTTCAATAATTAAAATCAGTTAAGTATTACTGTTTTCGTTTTGTTTTTTTGAATAGCATTAGCCGAACACAGTTTGAATACATTTGTCAAACATAGAGACACTTCATTCACTTCAGAATTTTTCATTGTAAAGTTTATTAACAGATAGTACTAAATGAATTGAACCATTTTGCTCATATTACAGACATTTATTTGTAAAATCAAGTTTTTGCTTCGGGTTATACAAACATTAAATTCACGATACATTTATCTAAGGAGTGTGTATTCACATTTACATGATACCTTGTGATAAATTGCACGTATCATGGGTAATAGTGGAGTGTCATATATGTTGCTTTTTACTAGTAGCTGCATTTCATTTCATAGTTCAGAGAGTTCACTAATTCACTCAATAAGTTGATCTAGTGCAAAAGGAAGTTTTAAAAAAAACACAAGAGTTGCGTGCAACATGGTGTCTCCCCTAAAGTGACATGTCCATCATACATGTTTCAAGCAATAATCATCGGACAAAATCGAGGGTTTGTAGTAACTGTTAACGCGGTCAAACACTGTTGTCAGCATTCAGTAGGTTAGCATTCATAGTTTTCCTTAACACATCTTCATCTTACCACAAGGAACGTCGTTATCCATGACCAATAACTCTGACTTTCATTTCGGCAGAGTTATACAGCCTTTTAAAGGTCGTATTAGAAGTAATATGGTAAACAATCATGAATGTTTTCCACTTATCAGTATTAAAGGGACACTGTTAATAGTTCACTTAAAGTTAATCAATTGACAGCTTGTTATTTTGTATGTGAACACTCTACTTCAAAGGACTACAAAGTTATAAGAACTTTAACGCAAACCTTAACCAAAACCTTAACCAAACCCTTAAAGCTGTACAGTCCCTATTTTAACTGGTAATAACTCATGAATATGAATGAGTCACGTGTGAAGTAGTTTCAAATCGACGAACACCCCAAAAGTCGGTATATATGGAGAAATCGATACGTAAAATTTCACATTTTTATTTAGCCTCCGTACAGTTAACATCGATAAATATACGGCTCCAGAATATATGTGATAACAAAGTAGTTGCCAGGAACGGGATTTGAACCACAGTCTTGCACTTGTAAGATTTGAAAGATGTACGCTGAACCTCTAGACCACTGCTATTTATTGGTAATTTGTAGCATTTTTAACACTAAATAGGCATTACGTAATAACCAGAGCGCGCACACGAACTCATCAAGGGCTAAATAACAAGTCGATATGTGGTTGATTTGAGACGAAATATTAGTTTCATATTGATAAGATACAGTATAACACCAGGCAATGTTAATTTACACGTGCGACAATATGGACTGCATATTTATTGATCCATCTTTAGTTGCGTTCAAATATGTTAAGTTATTTTGCCTCATAATATATGGTATTTAGTATACTATTTTCTCAAGTAGCGTTGTAGTTCAGTGGATAGAGCACAGGACTTGAAATCAGAAGGTCGTGTGTTCGAGCCCCGAAAGAACTTACTTTTTTTTTCGGTAAATATTACTGTTACCTATGTATAGGTACGATGTGCACTGGTCGATATATATACAGTAGATGATTTCATGCGCTATATTTGCTCGCTTAAATACCCAATTTCGACATGAGCTGGTGAACATGAAGTTACAAATAAAGACACGCCTACAAAGAAGAAATCGATTGATATAGGGCGTCTGTAGCTTTAACCAAAACCTTAATTAACCAAAACCTTAACCAAAACCTTAACCAAAATCTGAACCAAAACTTTAACGCTAACATATTGCATTGTAACTATCTTGTCCTTGGGAGTAGAATATTCAAATTTTATATATAACCTCCTGGTCATGGTATTTCTTAATGCCATTAACTTCTAGCTCTCCAACTGACCCTGGGTCGGAGTCAATGTCATTTCAATGCATGTACCGTCAATATTTGTGTTAAAATTTGGTGACGGTACATGTATTATAAGTTAGTGGCATTAAGACGGACAATGGCCAGGAGGTTGTACATGAAATTTGAACATTCTACTCCCAAGGACAAAAACGTTATGATAAAATATGTTGACGACGTCGAGCCCGCCAACATTAGCGGCGCCTATGTCTAGCATTTTTCAAAAAAGGCGAGACAATAACGCATATAATTTACCGTTTTGAATAACATCTCTTAACATACGGTCGATTTTGTTTGTGGTAGAGGTAGACCACCTCATCCTTTTTAACTGGATATAATTAGTACTGTATACCTCCCGCCATTCGTAAGAATCGTCATTTTCTCACTTGCCAAGAGGTGCTTCCAATAGGATTCGAACCCACTGCGGTCAGACATAGGTTATACTATTTCATCAACATATCATTGAACACATTTGATAGAGTTCAATAAATACACTTACAAATGTGTCAGACTATGCAGTATATATATACTCATCAAAAATGTACCCCCCTTTTTTGCTGATATCCCCAAAGTCCTGTTTTTTAAGGCGTAGGACAGCTTGAACAGCGCTTCCTTAATTAAACAATGTTTGATGCTTTTAAGCACACTTCAATGAGTACTAAATATTCCTTTAAACAGTTTTAACTTTTGCCAAGCAATACTCTTTTATGGATGCTGTGGAAACATTAAAGGAAGGTAATTGGATGATTTGTTATAATCAAAAGCTGCTACCTACACAATCGGGGTTGTGTTTTTCGGTTATTTTTTCGTAAGCAACGTATAGAGAATATTGTCCTGGACAAATTGAGATAATGTTTGTAGCTTTTATGTGTTTTTACCAAAATGCATGGTTTAAGGAAACGGGGATAACACTCTTGTGAACTGAACTTTCCAAACAAATATTTTGTTTGGTGGTGGTCGATCTAATTATTCCATAGACATCACTTATTTTTTCCTGTTTTACTGTGTTTTGTAAAGGGAAAGAGAAAGGGGTACATTTTAGTTTTGCTCAGTATAGAAACAAGCATCCAATTATAAATATCGATCTGTGGAAAATAAAATAACAACATCATTTACATAATAATTACGATATTATGTTCACAATTCTAGATCTGTAATCCACAAAGCGTTCAACTCTTCGTTCTTTTTTTAAATATAAAGTCGCTCCTACCGTCACATCAAATTGAGGGTATCGCGTACATGTTTGTCTAGTCCTCGTGTATTATAATAAGCACTGTTAATATTTTTCTGGCAATATTTATATATTGTAAACTTGTTGTAGGCGAGAAACTTTATTGTTTAAATCCCATTATAAGTTTGTTATATTCTGTTCATACCCACGAACAGAAATAACCTACCTTGGTAGAGTTGAGATTGTAAATCTGCGTCTCAGCAATTGTCTAGGCAGAGGAGTTTACGAGTATTTGCATTATTAATTTAATTCTTTTTTTAAGTGGTCGGCTTGTTATTTGAAGTTATTGACCCTAATTAAACTTCATAAGAACCAAACTTCAAAGCCTGTATTTGTTTGCATATACTTCTAACTATAAACTAATGACTGTATATACAGATATAACTTGACAGGATCATTGCCGGTGTTGTTCTTTCTAAATAAATGGCATGCAATCTACAAGATGCACCGCGGGAGTTAAACACATTTATAAAATATTTCGAGACTTATACTCAACTAAACTTTAAATGGTATTGACATGGCTATGTACCAAAGCAATAAGCATGGCAGGTAGTTCGACCTTTATAATATATATTGGACTCATGTGCTTGACGCTTCATGCGATTATTTATATAACAATATATTATTGAAAAGACGATTGTCAACCCGTTTGTGTTTGTGATGTTCATCTTACCTTATATATTGACCAAGTAACGTCTTTGACCTTTGGTAAAACATTTTAACTTCAGAAACATCCATCTTGGATAATAAAACCTTAATTCCGGCTTAAAAAGTTTGTATTTTGTAAAATTAAAACATTTAATAGGTAATTTTAAACAGGTTATCGCATTTCGTTCAGTAAAAATGATTTTAAACGTGTTTTATTGTCGAAATATCCGTTATAAAATTTTGCTTAATGGAATTAAGGCGGGATAACCTAATGAGAAGGGTTTCGTTAATGCGAAAGGTCTATGTTTGTAATAAGAAAGTTTTCTTTTTATGAATTATACATTAATTTAGATCAGTCCTTAACATCGTTACACGCTCTAGCAAAACGAATGAGCTGGAGATACAATCTCTCTATAGTTCCATACAACCATAACAATTATTCCTAACTTTTTGATAAGGATTTCATCTTTGAATTCATCTTGCCCTCTTAACAGTCAGATAATGTGCTTGTGTGTACCACTTTAAATATCATACGTTTGGCCTGTGTTATGGTCAACCAATAATGTACAATATGAGAGAATCTCTTAACAGATAAAGGGTAACGACTTAAAAATAAATATAAAAAGAACCACCACAATGTGCTTTAATTTCATACATTTTCAGACAAGAGCTGCAAGTGAACCACATTATGATCATGTTTGATCCGGGTTTTGTTTATAAAAAAGTTTTACATAGAAAAGAAGATTAACATGCCGAGCATAAAATCACTCTAAACAATGTGCGAATACGTAACCCGTATTTTAGTATAACTAGACACAGTACCTTTGTCTATTGTTCAAAGCAGACGAACTTATTTTTAAAAAAATCAAATCCATTTCGCATGTTTGTTGTAAGTTTTATACGTAGAACGGTATATGCCAATAAGCCTGTGTAAAGGTTGTGTTCCTGCACTGCACGATAAACAGATTCTTCTATTTACATAAACACGCCCAAATAATTTAAACGGGATACATATTTGATGATGCAAGTACTTTTTATCCTCCGCAGAAGGCGAAGGGTATTGATTTGGCATTGTCCGTCCGTCCGTTCGTCCTTCCATCCGTCCGTCCGGAGCCTTCTCTTCATAATTGCAGATTGGATTTTCAGTACACTTGGTAATAATGTTCATCATGATAGTGGGATGAGACGCGGCTACTTTTTTTCAGAATCTCCCCAGTAACGCAGTTGTTATTGTCCTTAAATTGATAAGTTTCCCCTTGAATTATTCAGGTCGTGGGTTCAAATCTCAATGGAGGCATATAAACAGATATATTAAAATTAAATTCTTTTCTTTTTTGATAAGAAACCTTGCTTGATGGATGCAATTTTTCTAAAAAAAACAATTCTTGATAAAAAAATGATACACCCGGCATACCATCAGAAAAACAAAAGTGAAAATAAACGAGCGAGCTGGATGTGTTAAGAAGGAAAACATTAGAATTTTCATTAAATCAAGGGCCACAATTTTTCTGTGATGACAAGGAGGTAATTTCATAATAACCCTTTCAAAGGATACATAATGCAAATTTTATAAGTTGAAAATTTGAAGAAAAAATGTTAAAAGTATATGTAAATACATTTGACCTTTGACCCCTTTGTGACCTTGACCTTTCATCCAATGATCTTGAACTCAATAGATACGATCATCGTCCCATTTATAATAAAGTTTATAATTTTGATGATGATTGGATAAAAAATGTTGAAGTTATTTACATGTTAAGAAATGCGGACGTAAACATTAACAAGATGCTAAGAGCCTATCAACACATAAATGCCATTTGTGACCATGAACTTTGACCTTTAGATCCCATAAGATCCTTCGAACAGTCGAGCAAAAAATATCAAATTATTTGTAAAGTTTGACCCAGGAGCTAGGTCCACAAAGGTTGGGAAGAAGCCTAGGGTCTACGCTGGTTGGATGATTGTATCCGTCTGTTAATGGCCAGTAAGTGTATATATGATTATAGGGTAGGGATCTCAACGGTTTACAAGTTATGACCCAGGGGCTATGTCACCAGTGGTGGGGAAGGAGTCCAGGGTCTATGCTGGTTGGATGGTTGTATCCGTCTGTTCTTGCCCAGTCAGTGTATATAATTTATGGTTATAGGGTAGGGATTTTAACGGTTTCCAAATTATGACCCAGAGGCTATGTCCCCAGGGTTGGCGAAGGAGATCGGGGTCTATGATGCTGGTTGAGAGGTTGTATCCGTCTGTTCATGCCCAGTAAGTGTATATATGGATATAGGCTGGGGATCTCAAGGGTTTTCAAGTTATGATCGAAGAGCTATGTCCCCAGGGGTGGGGAAGGAGCCCAGGGTCTATGCTGGTTTGGTGGTTATATCCATCTGTTCATGCCCAGTAAGTGTATATATGCTTATAGGGTGGGGATCTCAACGGTTTAAAAGTTATGACCCAGGGGCTATGTCACTAGGGGTGGGGAAGGAGTTCGGGGTCTATGCTGGTTGGGTGGTTGTATCCGTCTGTTCATGCCCAGTAAGTGTATATATGGTTATAGGGAGGGGGTCTCAATGGTTTCTAAGTTATGACCGAGGAGTATATCCCCAGGGATAGGGAAGTAACCCGGTGTCTATGCTGTTGGATGGTTGCATATGTCTGCTATGTCCATTAAGTGTATATATCGTTATAGGGTGGGGATCTCAGCGGTTACTAAGTTATGACTCAGGGGGCCCACCCACACCCTCATGTTTCACCTAATGTGACCCCCGGGACGGCCCCAATTCTGAACCCAGAGTCACCATTTGAGCAAACTTGGTAGAGGACCACTAGACGATGCTACATACAAAATATTTAAGATGCAGCCCTTTTTGTTTCGGAGAAGAACATTTAAAGTGTTTTTCCTATATACTTCTATGTAAAAATTACATTTATTACCAATTCAGGGGCCATGATTTTGTCAAAATGAATGAAAGAGTTATGTGGATTGTTTGATAAGGTACAAAATTTAATGTGAAACATTAGTTTAAAATTTTAATGCAATAACTTGAGTAGTTTTGAAGTTATAAATATATTGCATAAAAACTTTAAGGTAAAGACAAGACAAACAAAGGGCCATAACTTTGTCAAAATAAATGGAAGAGTTATGGGGATCATTGGATAAGGTGCATAATTTGATGGGAAACATAAGTTTAAAGTTTTAATGCAATAGCTTCAGTAGTATTGAAGTTATAAATCTATTGCATAAAAACTTTAAGGTGAAGCTAGGGACGCCGACGTCAACGCCAACGCCGACGCCGACGCCGACGCCGACGTCGTGGTGAGTAGGATAGCTCTCACTATTCTTCGAATAGTCGAGCTAAAAATCTACTATTCTGAAACTGCAAGAGTCAAAGGTCTAATATTAGTATTTACACTCAGCTTATTGCCCAGTACCCAGTTTGTTTGAATGGTGACTCTGAGCTCAAATTTGACCCCACCACAGGGGTCATATGTTTTACATAGATTATATAGGGAAACACTAAAAAGATCTTCTTCTCTGAAACTACAAGAGCCAAAAGTTTACTATTTTGTATTTACACTCAGCTTATAGTCCTCTACCAAGTTTGTTCAAAGGTGACACTGGGGTCAAATTTGGCTCTGCCCCTGGGTCACATGTCGTTTTTTTTTAGTGTTTATATTATTGAAAGTTTGATTTGTTCTAAAGTTAGCCAAACTTGAGCCAAATACATCCCTCCCCTTGAAATAACAAGATCATCTGATAATAGCCGTAGTAATGAGATGAAGTAGTCAGATTGACAGATATTACATGGCCAGGTAATGAAACAGTAATCATTGATATACAATATTACATTTATTACTATATTGTATACGCCTGATATTACACCCAGTATAATAGCCCTTTAGTCCCACTATCAAAGTCAATAGATCTTTTTTTCAAATGCACTATGGTGCTGAATTTCAAAAATACCTAGTAAATATTCGACTTTATGAAGGGTCAAGGTCATGATTTATACTAATTAAAAAATCCAAACACATTTCTTTCACTCCAGGATAATACATCATTCGGCGGGGGATATCAATTCATCGAATTGGCTTGTTAAATATATTTTTCTATGTTTGAAATGTTGTAAATGTATCTTATGATGTATCCCTTCCTTTAATTTCAATATATCGTCTCCGAGGCGTGTCTTTAGGACGTTATAGAGAAATTTATAATTATGAAAGGTTAGTTTTTGTTCATGTATTATTTTACCGATGCGTATGTCTTTTTGTATAAACGCGACAGTTTCAACAAATACCTAGTCAATGCTGTATTTTGCTACTTCACCAATGCAACAAAGACATGACGTTATCTATATAATATGTACTTGTTATTGTTATATTGTTTAAACAAAACTGTTTAGATCGAAGTTTATACATATTAATCTCTTGTAAACGTGTTCAAGAATGCTTCATTTTATTATACACCCGTTTGAATAACGGGACGTATTATGGTGTGGGGTCGTCCGTCCGTCCGTCCGTCCGTCCGTCCGCCAGTCCGTCCGTAAACAATAATGCATTCCGGACGATAACAATAATACCCACACCATGACACTTTATAGATGCGTTGCCCTAAGTGAGAGGAGACAATCTTTTATTTTTGGGGTCAGTAGGTTAAGGTTCATAGTCACCATAACCTTATATAGAAATACATATAACTTTGAAACCATAACACTTCCAGTCATGACATTTCATAGGTACACCTCCCTTGGGGAAAGGAGGAACCTGGTAGATTTTGGAGTCAACAGGTCAAAGGTCAAGGTTTCCATGACCATATATCGAAGTATGGATTCCGAGCGATAACGTTGAAAGCAAAGCATCCACACTAATGAAAATGTCTAGGTTCATACAAGAGGTGTTCAACTTATAACGTAAAGTAACGTTGTTTAAGATGTTATTTTAAAGTAAAAGAGATTTTCATAAAAAATGCATGATTTAGTTATTTGAAACTGTCATTTACATCGTATGCATTTAAAAATAATCTCCAATTTCACGCAGTTCGCTTTAAATTGCATATTGAATTAGGTACATACTATTTTCCAGTTTTAAACCTATATGTGTCTATTGCCCTAGAGTTTTACCTTAAACCAAAATAAATAATACCACTAAATGCATATCATAATTGTTAAAACTGCTGTTGCAATTTAAATATGATCGTATGTTTTATTTTAAGTCAAAAATATAAATGTTGGATTAAAACTTCGAATTGTATCGCAATATTAAGAAATTAATAAAATATACGACAGTTTGCTCGTATGTTAGCGATGATTTTATAAATTAACCAGAATAAGCATTTTATTCACATTTGGTAAGACAGAAAATAAATAGCAATTTTTGATGTATTATCACATACCATATGCAGATACCTTTGATCAAATGATTTATTTTTTCATCCTTATTGGCAAATATGTGTGTTATCCCTTAAATCTTAAGTTATATATGTGTTCTTTCTTTTCTTATAAGAAAGTAACGAAACTTTTTTTATAGAGGAGGAAGTTTTCATGAATTCAGTCATTTTCAAAGTTCGAATTTCATGTTAATTTTCGTTGAAATCTAGTCCTGAAAACCCACAAAGAGCAACAAATACATATTCCACATGTTTACGTTCAGACATGGCCACTATTATAACCTTAAACGACAATTTCCCAGCATTTTTTTAAAATTGTATTGCTGTTATTTTTATAATTAAATATTTTGCTTCAAAACATCATTCTCTACTCTTTTTTAAAAAAAACGGATGCAGCACAATTAGGAAGCACATACAGTTCATGCCATATTGCTTTATATCAAAGAAATCATCAGACTTGACATTAAAATCAACATATTAGACGAGAATGTCAAGATATTTGTTACAGTTACCAAATGAAAGTGTTACGCTATAAGTTGAACACCTCTTGTAGCCCTTGGTGAAAGATGGAACCCTATTGTTTTGTCGTCAATAGGTTAATGGTCAAGATCTTTAAGACCTCTTGTGGCAATATGCATTCCGCGTGATGACTTCATAAAGTTTAATAAGTACATTGCTTAGGTCAGAGAAGGAACCTTCTTGATTTTGGGGTCACACGGTCAAAGGTCAAGGTCACCAATACATATTCCAAGACCTAACTCCAGGAGTATAATACCTACACTCATGAAACTTTGTAGGCACATTGTCCTTGGTGAGAGGAGAAAGCCTATTGTTGTTGGGTTCAGTTGGACATCAAGGTCACATTGACCTGACAGTGACCGAATCCTAAGAAAAATGTTCACCACTGTAACTTGTAACTGTTAGGCCTACAATTTTAAAACGTTACAGAAATAGTACCCGTTTTAAAACATAATGCCACAATGTTTTTCCCACTGTGGATGGTATTATTTGGAAACAATCTCATTAAAATCATATCCTAATTACGCTTTGATAATCTCCGCTATTGGATCTGACTACATTACCTCTGAGGTCACGTCAGGTCGACCTTTCATCTAATCAATTTTCATGAGAAGTTCAACTATATTCAACCAATGAAATCGCGCGTTTCATATGCACTTCAGATGACATTCGAGTGAACTGAACAATCGAAAATCTACATATCCGAATAAAGATAAAGTCTTCGTGTGTTATTGCTGTGTTACTGCACGATAAATTCAAAGAAATGCACTAAATGGAATGTTTTACATCAAGATACGAAGAAAATCATGGGCTCTGTCGTGTATTTTGAAAATATATATTCCACCAAAATTATTACAACATGAGATAAATATACAGTATGCCTTAGTACATATGGCCCGATTAGCTCAGTTGATATCGTACTCGACCACCAACACAGGTACATTCCTTTGTACCGCTATTATATTCCGTTAAACAATCTTTTTTTATTTGTTTCAGTAAATATCCAATAATGGTTGGTGTATTGTGTTTGTCAACGCAATTCGTTTGTGTTTTATAACCTAAAAATTACGGCCATTGTCTCTTTCAATACCAATCGTAGACTGCTCCACAGCGTTTTACTGAAATGCAACATTTAGGCTCAAATCTGGCTAATCGTAAGGTCAACCTGACATGACCTGTAATGGGAAGTCGTCAGATCCTAGTAGCGAAGTGTATCGTAGCGTGATAAAGAGTCTGATTTTAATGAGATTGATTTGGAAATGTACAAATCTACTGATAAATTTCGCATTAAATACGTCAGTTCTCTTCTCTTTATACTTAATGACTTTGTTCCATGAAAAACACATGGTGTGATTGATGGTGTCTACACACGAATCATCAGTGAAGTCGCAATAGTAGCAGCGGTACTGGTGCATTTTAGCTGAAATGAGAATGAATTATTATTTAATGCAATAAAATGGTTACAAATGTATGTTTCTAAATCCAAAAGTGTACTGAATGTTAATGAAATATAAGCATTTTGTATTGCACGTCTACTTATAATGTTGTATAACAAAATGTAGCTTTTTCAAGATTAAGCTGTCACATCGCGATTTTATATAAGGATTTTACATACATTTAACTGGCATGAAATTCAATTAAGTGCAGTTTACTTACTTACAGTACCTAAACACACATTGATATACACCATTTCATCTTGTGGATGACCGGAAAGAGATATTAAGAATATATTTCAAAATTTGTCAAAATATGGTGTACACATTGTGATGTATGGGTTTGTAGTTAATTACCAACAATGACCAAATGCATAGGACGAAACTAAAGCAGATTCAATTTGTTAATATTAAAATACTTACGATTTGAAGCTTCTTGTCTTTCCAAAACTCTCTTTCTTTACATTTCATTTGCTCATACGTCATACGATTCACCGGTGGTCACAACTAAACTGTGTCTAGTTATACTAAAATACAGGTTGCGTATTCGCACATTGTATAGAATGAAAATGTATCCTTCAAAGAAGAACGCATCAACCAAAACATGCATTCAAAACAAACGACAATTACATGAATACATAGTTATCAGGTTACCGCCTTTGAAAGGTCAGTGGCAGAAAGACCGCAAGGTGTTTCAACTAGATTCTAGGGGGTACAAAACCTCACTCTTAGCCTATTGTCATACCAATTAGACGGCATAAGTGTGTCATTAAGGGAAATCCCCGCCAGGATGTAACTAGGCGATAAAAGTGCAACACAAAATGATCATGTATATATGATTATAAAAAAAAATGCCTAGTAAGCCACAATGCAAGTATTTAATGACATGGCTGAAGCCAAAGCTATAAAAAAAATTAAGGGCATGCCAATACAAGTTTAAAGTCAGAAGCTAAACGTTACTTTCATTTTTAGAATATAGGTAGCCGCCATCATAGGGTTCACAATCTGTCGAGTTATCGCACAAGCAAAGAGGAAAGCATAGTGACGAATTTTAAATTGGTAAAAATGTACCAAATACTTAACGAGCAGTGATTATATATTGACATATCAATACATTTTTCTTCTAGAGCTTGTAGTCGAGTTGAGTAGTAATATTCCTATAACTAATAAGCTACTCCGTGATAAGAGCAAAGTACATTCTTTCATTTTTATTTTTTTTATTTTTACATATGATTCGTTTTTAGAAGTTGATAATCTGTTATACACTGTACATAAAACTTTATTGTATCGTATGCGAACTTTTTGGCAGGAAAGACCTCCCATCTACGCGGGCTCAAAATTAATGTACTTCGTGGTGACATACATGATAAATACCAAGTTTAAAAATTCAAGTTTGTGCATAAGCGTGATTAACTAAAAAGCAAAACCGTCACATATAAACCCTTGTCTTTAAGGCACACGATGGGATATTTATGTTGTTTAATTAAAACGTAAACGGTCAAACAATTCATTGCAAATTATATAATTTTGTCTAAATAGTATTTGTTTCAAAGTTCATAATATAAACTGTGAATACTTTGTTAGTTTTTTGAGTTTATCTTGGAAAACTAGTGTTTTGCTTTTCTAAATTCATTATGCCCTTCAATGCCTCAACTCGGTTTCATTGGCTGTATATGGTAGATAAGAACCTCTGAGTGTGGTAATGTGGCGGAGGGACTATAACGCTTAATCTTACACACACATTTATATATATACGCCGAGTTTTGAATACAGACAAATTAAATTCGGAAATTACGTTGGATTGAAACAAGACCAGGTGCTAAATGGTAAGACATTTCTTCAAACTAATGTTTTTGTCACTGGTTTTAAATGATATAAAATCAAAACATAATGTATTTACTTATATTTAATTATACTTGCTGCTCTTAGTCAGAAAATGTATTGAAATTTTGAATAAGTTTTTAAAAAACAACTTCTTTGAACATTGAAGGAAACGATACCTACATAGTTCTTTCACAAGTATATCATAACATTTGTATTCAAGCGGGACAAGATAATGAGAACATTTTCTATCTGACGTTCTAAACAATGTCATTAAAGCATTGATGTTTTAGAAAATATGACAAACCATAAAGTTTTCATATCATTTTATGAGTATTTTAATTTTAAATGTCGTACAACCGTATCCATTAATCGTATCCTTTAAACGGACACATAGCACTCTTGACCTTTTTATGCACCTCGATATAATAATGATGTATAATTTGTTCTCAATATTGACTTTGTTATTCTTCATAGGGAAGTGATAAATACAATACGGGATATAATCAAATAAAGCAATTTTGCTTGAACATTTTCGAACATTCCCTCAAAATTCGAAAAACAATTCGAGTTGATTTTACAGAATAATTTCACATACTTCGCAATTAACGGAATACACGACCATCTTTGTTAAACTCGTGGCGTCCCGTTAGTTTTCTAGACGAAAACTATTGTGTATATTATAGTATATTAGTCTAATTAAAGCTGCGTCCTAATGATCAGTACATGCTTATTATTGAATGCAGACAATTTTCAAGTTTTTGCGTCTGTGTGATCAAGATCGATTCAGGACGTTTTGGCACCAAACCATTTCGACACCTACACAAATCGGCACGTAGACGTTTCGGCATCAAACCATTTTGGCATCTATTTTAATGTTTACCCAAGACGTTTCGGCACTCATTTATATTTGAGTATTATAATGAAGTAAAGAAGTAAAGAAATTAAATGTTTTCTATAGGATCACTTGCAATTCATTTAAAATGCAAAGATGATTGCCTTAACGGCAACTCCGAAGCGGTTTTGGGCCTGAATACAACTAAAACATGAACGCTGAGCCCGATACTTATATTTAGTTATCGGTGGTACATTTTCAATTTCTTGTTTTCTTACTTAATATTTGATTCGGTGGTTCCACAAATCTGGCCGATAAAAGGCTCTGGGTATTTTTTAACCACTCGTAGGATATGTTGTCTGCTTTTTGATACGCAGGCTTCATAACCGTTGCTCCCAACTAAATTCCATTATGTTTATTTCGCTCTTCGGGGCATTTAATTTTATTAGATACTGGGACCATACGCCGTACGACATGGGGAAGCGTTACACTCCATGTCCACCGACATATGCATGCCATCTTCGGGATGGTTAAAATTGTGTACTGTTGATTTTATAAATATTGAGTTCTGCTCAACCCGGGGCTAGAGGGCGAGAGCGGTAGCTAGCATAATCACTACCGCTCATGAACAGTCTCAATCAAACCGAGACTGCAATATTTCGTATGTGTCGTGCTCGGCCGTTTCCAAAGGTCCATTATCATACTTTATAAATAGGGCCCATATGATATTTACTTGTAAAATTTAATTAAATATGACTTTCATATTATATTGTAGAGTGGTCACTGAAATTCCCTTTGTAATAGCTCAGGTGTAAATCGTTTTATTGAAAATACTTGAATATGCCCCTTTAACATGTATAATAATGTATACCTAAGACAAAATAAAAATTTATCTGTATTCATACAGTATCTTTTAATTCTTCACTTTACCTTCCTGTCATCTCCATATCGACGGCTACAGGTATGTGATTTGAACAAAGCCTCCACAAACTAACCCATTATTAAAAATCGTCTACATATAACGCATGCGTTATACTTTTTTTGATCTACATACCTTGCATATTTGAAAATCATTTATGAAAATACTTTTAGTAAATATACGATTGAAACAAAAACAAATAAGATAAGTCTTCTTAATAACATCGGATTGTGATTATTTGATAATGTCTTGCTTTTACGAAAAGATATCGTGTGTTATAAACAAAGTCTATTTAAACAATTATTCAATGATACGAAATAATGTAAGTTGTGATTTAGATCAATCTGACTAAAATTTATTGCACATATACACACTTCCAGGAAACATAATAATGTAATATAGTAATTTGCTATTATGTTCACTGCCCAACAGGAGCATTGCTTTAACTGCACAAAATTATGGCAAGGGTCGGGATGGTGGAATAGTGTGTGAGTCGGATATGACGTTTTTTATTTATCCGAGCTTTTATTTATATTTAACATATTGAACACGTTTCCTTTCTTCTATAGTTAATAATACTATCCTAAAGAACTTCAACGGAACAAAAAAATCATTTCTGATACGGTTACTTCTTTCTCGATTTACACCTATCGATTGTAAATGGAGAAATAATAAGCACATAATCTATAACAAGAGAGAGGATTTCAAGTTTGATATTGTTAAGTATCCTCACTTAGACATGTTAGACGGAGATGTTCCCGAATCCACTTTTTATGAGGTATATGGTTTTTTAGAACTTGTAGTCGAGTTTAGGATGTTGACATTCGTAACAGTTGTATAAATAAAACACGCTACTCTATCAGAGCTATCGTTACCAAAACTTCGAAATAAGTAGGTATAAAATTAAAAAATCAAAAATTAAGGCAAATGACATCGCATACAACGATTGCCAATATGGCTACCCATTACGTGGTCCGAGTATTAACTGTCATACCCCATTCAACTCCTTCTCCAAGAAGCGAAAACGGGGTTGGCTGTGGGTATGAAATAAAAACTTAATTTTGGCTTAAAACGTTTGCATATTTTAAAAATAGTAATTTTAAACAGGTTATCGCATTTTCTCAGTAAAAAGTGTTTTTATGTTTTTAAATCCTGCTAATATAATATTTCTCATCGTTTAATGAAATTAAGGCAGGATCACGTAATGCGCATTCGACAATAAAATCAAACAGGAAATGTAGCATTCACAGAACACAGTCAACCACCAATAATACGCATCTAAAACAAACGACAATTACCATGAAATAGCAAAGTATGTGAAACCACAAACATAAAAGGGTTGAAACTAGTTTTACTGCCTTGGAAAAGTCATTGGCAAAGGGTCGCTTAGATTTAAGCCAGCGACCTTTACAAAATATTATTATGTTATTCCTCATATGCTTTTAAACTATTAAAGCAATATAAATACGCGTCTACAAAAAACACTATCACTACCTACGTCTATGATGACGTGATTTAAAACATTCTTAAGTTCGTTAATTATGATAATTTTCATACAATCTTTATTAAACTTGTTAGAAGGTGAATTAACAGAGGTTAGATCTTATCATTTTGCGACCTACTGCATGTTGAATGGTTGGCCCAATTATAGTTCGCCACTGTGCTTTCTTCTTTGATTGTACGATGACCCGACATATTGTGGACACTATGATGACGTAAACCTAAATTTGAAGGGATGGTAACGTTTAATGTTCGTCTTCAATCCTGTCTTGTTGTCCTCCTGACGATGTATTCTTTAGTTGGCTTCAGCCAAGTCAATGATTACTTTCTATGTGGCTTTGTTTCATCTCCGTATATACATCATCAGCTTTCTGTTTTGTTTATACTGCCTATCAATTTTGTGTAGTCTGTTTTAGAGGATATATCTGGGCAGAGATTTATTTATTTACAATATTCCGTTGATTTGGAATGGCTATAGGGTAAATGTGACTGTTGGTGCTTCATAAAACCTGGTTCAACCATTAGTGGTATTTTACCACTGCCTCGTACGATATAACTTCTCCATTATTTCTAATGTCAGATCTTCATTTGTAGTGTTCAGTTTTATTTTATGTTGTGCATAACTATAATAGAAAGCAGCATAAGCTTGTGTTAAACATCCTTGACTGATATTTGAATATAATAGTTTGAGGACTGAATTACGCATTAATAACTGTACACTTGTAACATTTAATATAACATTTAGTGCAACTTTATGTTCTGCATTTGTGTTAAATACAAGAGAGGAAGTTACACAGGTCTTATACATCCGACACACTTAAGAAACAAAGTAAATATCGAGTAGTGCACTGTTAACTGCAAACTTCCATCTCTACATATGATGATTCTTGTAATGCAAGTGTAGAAAACGTGACTGAATGACTGTTTGAATTGATTCATAATCTGGTCATTCTGTTTGTAGTTTTGTTATTTCACTTCAATAATAATGGAATGTGTTGTTTTGGTTGTTTATTACTCGCTTTCTGCTTCGTTTTTGAAGTCCAAATAGTGAATGACCTTGGAGTTTTCTTGGCGTGCATTTGCAATGCAAATTTACTTAGACAGTTTTGCAGTCACAACATGTACGCATTATGTTTATGGTAAAAACGTTCTAAATACATTTAAATACACACGCCACAAAGCAAAGACGAACATAAATTACATAGATAAATAATTATCCAGACGTAAAGTAAACGACACAAATAAAAGAGTCGATAACAGGGTACCGCTTTGGAACAGTCCAGTGACAAAAATGCCACTGGATGTTCAAACCAGGTTAAACCCAGGTTCTAGTGTGCATGCAACTTTATTCTATTGTTATTCCAATTTAACGGTACAGTATAAATTAGGAGTTCCCCGCCAGGCAGTATATTCCCACCATGTACAGGAACAAAGGCAATGTCAACAGTTTCCCCGGCAAAAAATATCAGTGCAGGAATTAACCCTACAATTTTTGCAACGCTAGTTGTGTCATTAAATACAATTTCTCACTTAATGAAATATAATTTCTCACTTAATGAAACGAAAAATAACTATACATATATGATATAGCTAGGTTCTAATACGACAAAATGACTAGTTGAATATAGATGTATTCGTTAGATCTCAGATAAAAAGTAGATAGGTGCTCTGACTTTGAATCCCTATTTGATTAGTTTATTTAGACAGATATGATTGATTATGGTTCTTGTCTGTATATGTTAACGCTATGCATCGATCGATGATATTATTTTACTTACCCATGACATTAAAAATTGTATGCATTTCATGAATCGTTTTGTTCAGGTTTGATACAGGTTCAATATTCATTTCAGGAGAGACTAGTATTTACCTTCTTTGTCTGTTCGTGTGTTTGCAGTATGTTTACGATATCATCAGGTAAGATATTTTACTGTATATTTGTCACCACGTTTTGAAAAAATATATCTTAAATTTACTTAAAATATTTGTCTCAATTCAATACACAGGTTTTTATACACACTGAACTTACTAGCTCATATACGGTTCCTATTAGCTAACATAAACCAAGGACTAAGGTGAGTTCATTTGAATCTTACCCCCCGATAGTCGTCAGTCGTCCGTCCGACCGTTCATGAACTTAAGCTATTTACGAACCAGTAGCGTTATTACTTACTTGCCTTTCGAAATCACCGATTCCACCGATTTATGCACTTATTTTAATCACTCTTGATGTCTTCCTGGGTAGAACCAGTACTAAGCAAATGCAGATAAAATATCTTGCTCAGGGACACAACACATATGATCGTGTCGGGTTTCAAACCAATAACTCTTCGATCCTGGGTCCAACGCTTTACCACTAAACCACAGCGCTCCACTGGTTGTGTTCGCTGCTATCAAGGGATGTACAATACTTAAAGGCGCACCTTTCCCTTCCCTGGTATGGAGAGATTGGAGGTGTGTCTTATCAATTACACCAGCTACATAGACCTGTCAGTTACTGCGACTGACTCAACCTACATGTAACTAATATATATATATTAAACTAATCGTCAATTTGGCAGAACATATTTTCCTCCCACGCCAAACACATAAGCAATAGTACTAGGACTTTAATAATGGAAGCAAGACGACCACCAGAAGAGTCTAAATAACGGGCCTATCAAAATGAACCTTTCCATTAGTTGAAACACAATTTGCTAGTAAAAGTATAGCAAATTCTACTATTCAAAACCTATCCTTTTAGAAACTGTATCTCCAATTTCAGTCATATAAGGTGGTCCTCATGTGAGTTTTTGTATAGTGTGGGGGGGGGGGGGGGAGTGGGGGTGGGGGTACGAGTGTCTGACCACAGACGAGATTCCAGATTGCCTCGTGGTAGCGGCCTGTCCAGTTAGCACACTAAGCACGGGGGATTTTCTCACTCCCAGGGTTTTGCGTTTGTTGTTGTTCTTATTCATATTGTACACAAAGGTGGTACAATGTGTTTGTGATTGCTTTTATCACCAACAACAGTTGATTAAAGTTAATTACTACCCTGTATAATTATGGACAGTAAAGTATAGTTATTATATAACCATGTATAATTGTTTTTGTGATAAGTAACCCGTCAAGTAGTTTAACAGTTCTTAATGTTTGTATGTGTATATTATGTATACACACTTTTTCTATGTAACACGTATGTTATAGACACAATACATTTGTGTCACGTGTGTTAATAGCCCAAGCACAGAAATCGTCTCTGATTCCACTCGGATAGAAATAATCCGAACTGCAAGAGCGCTTTCGGTATATTGACCTTCTTCAGTTGCAACATGCAATCCTAAACGATTTCTATTTAACGTATAAGTTATCTCATTAACTAATGTAATGAGGTTTTACTTTATGAAGGTACACTGTGATAGACCAACTAAGTATATATAGTTTATTCAATCTGTCCACATGAGATTATACCACAGATTGAGTACTGTATATATGTGCGGTTTTTATTGAAAATGATATTTCAAAGCACAGTAGTACCGTAAGACATGTCGGGTTGATACCGCATATAATGTCTTTTAATAAAAATGCAGTTATAGACACGACTGGGTTGATACCGTCTTAAATGTGTCGTATGATAGCACGTATTCCGAGGAATACCGTATTTGTAATTTACCCGTCGGGTTGATACCGAAACAAAATGTGGAGTACCTCCAAATGTGAGTAAATATGTTTTAAAGACAGATAATATATATATATATTAGCAAACTATGACATGAATGTGTCTTACAGTGTATATTCCGAGGAATATGCAGTTTACACGTCGGGTTGATACCGAAACAAAGTCTGGAGTACCTCCAGAAGTGTGTAAATCTTAAATGTGTCTTATGATAGCATGTATTCCGAGGAATACAGTATTTGTAATCTACTCGTCGGGTTGATACCGAATTTTTTTTTGGAGTACCTCCAAAAGTGAGTAAATATGTTATAAAGACAAATAATATATATATATATTAGCAAACTCTGACACGAATGTGTCATTCAGTATATATTCCGAGGAATATGCAGTTTACACGTCGGGTTGATACCGAAACAAAAGCTGGAGTACCTCCAGATGTGTGTAAATCTGTACTGAAACAGAGCTAGTATCTGTTGTAAAGATTGCTAACAAAATGAATTATACGATGTTTTCAGAGCTGAAAACGTGCGTGTAACTCAGTCGATGTAGGGACAACGACTGATGAAATATCTCGCTGCTGGTGTTTATACACTAGGTAGTGCGTTGGACTTGGTACTTAATTGGTTCCATCTGTGTATCTACAGTATTCCTTTTGTTGGCTGTTTCGCCGCAAATCAATTGACGTGATCATTGTGATAAGCTAATTCACGCTTAAGGTGAGAAATTCTTCTGACCATGTTACCGCCGATATATCAGGATTGAATTAGCGTAATCCTCTTAATTACCCGTCGGCAGTTATCTGATGATGTACGAGATCTCTACTGGGTAATGATTAATTTAATGTCATTTTTATGTAAACACCGAGATATGGGAATCCAACAATAGTGTTTACTTCCAAGAGTATATTGGAACACATAATTCCTCTTTCTGTATTTCTTTCTAAACACATATTTTTTAAAGAGTATTTATTTCCTAGACGTGTTTAGTGTATTTTTCAGCCTACTATTTATATTGATTTTCAGTTAGATAAAGTCCTTATTTCAAATCAGCCCTTGCCAATCACGAATATATGAGTGATGTAGTTTGAGTAGACCTATGCCATTTTTGTTTTGTATTGGTATATGTCAGCTTATGTGATTTTTAATTATATGATAGTATGATCTGTCTTTGTCACCAGACACAGTTTGTCTCCAGTGTTTTAGTTTCGACGGATAGATACTGATCCCACAGATGTAAATAGTAATATTTAGGCGTATAGTTGTCCTTATTCCGTAGCAAGTGCATACCCTGTTTGATTAATGTCTGTAAGTTTCAATGTTCGTTAGTTTATTTTAATATTTTTAACCTGAATCTGCTGCCGAATCGGTAACACATGTTATATAGTATATATGTGTCTACATTGGTGTTTTTCCTGTGTGTGATTCATAAGAATCTTTCATGGGTATCCGGGAATTCCAACCCGAGGTATAAGAGTTTTTATCTGAACCGAGGCCAGCTACTAACGTTTTGCATGTTTTCCTGGGGCTAGATATTTCCATCTCCCCCTAGGGTCGGGATAACATTAACGCGCGCACCAACATCCGGTATGGAGTAAAACGTTAGTAGCAGGCGGCGTCAACGCACAACATGTCTCTGATATGCCAGAAAAAGAATCCATCATGGGTATTCGGTTCAGATAGGGAATTCCAACCCTCAATATAAGTGTTTTAATCGGAACCCCGGCACAGCCTCCGTTCCGATAAAAACACTTATACTTCGGGTTGGAATTCCCCATCTTCACCGGATACCCATGAACGATTTTTATATTCCATCCCTCATGTAGAGCGTGGATAGCCTTATCCTGTATGCAAGAAAACTCTGGCTTACAAGAGACGTCACGATGACAGTTTTTCTAACTCACATGGAGACTCATGATGGATTATTATGATCGATTGTAAGGCATCATCAGTTTAAAACAATTCAAATAAATGTTTTCAATATTCAAAATTGTGTATGCAGTTGAAATGTTTAAATATGATACATTATGAATAACATTACACATTTAAATTCCCGTATGAATTAAATCAAACAAGTACATGTATCTAAATATAGAGAATCAAGCTTAATTAATACAAAGTGTTAAAACGTTTATCAAAAGAGGTTATGACCCTATCATTTTGCAACGCACTGCATGTTTGGTGGTGGACCCATTTACACTTTGCCACTATGCTTTCCTTTTTAATTGTGGGATGACCGGACAGGCTGTGGACCCTATGATGACGTCTACCTTAAGCCCAAAAGGACGGTGACGTTTGATGTTTGTCTGCAATCTTGTCTTGTCGTGCACTCAATGGTTTGTTCTCTTGTTGCTCTGGCTTCTGCCAAGTCATTGAGTACCTTCTTTGTGGCTTTCTAGGCTATTTCTTTGTTGTATTTATATATACACGAACATCTTTGTATTTTAATGATATTGCCTTTTAATGCTGCCTTGTTGGTTAGAGAATAGTTCATGGCGGGGATTTCTTTATTTACACTGTCCCGTTTTATTGGGATGACAATAGGTTTAATGCACCCTAGAACCTGGTTTAATCCCCAAGCGGTCTTTTTTGCCACTGACCGTTCCAAGGCGGTAGCCCTGTTGTCAACCCTTTTGTGTTTGTGTTTATTTGGCCTTTTATTCATCTTTACATTTGTTCTTTGTTTCTGTGTGTGTTTGTGGTTGACTGTCGTCATTGAATGTTACTTTTTCCTTTTCGATTTGTATATCTACTTTTATTTTTAGCATTGTTTATTCCACTTCTTTCTTATCTCCTCGTATTTAATTAACTATTACATATATATCTGCAGCTGTTGTTGGTGATGAATGTACTGTGGCTACAACAGCTTGTAACAATGATACTAATTCTGAGTGTACTACTGGTAAATGCGCTTGCAAAACTGGATTTACTGGAAGCAGTGTATGTAAGGGTACGTGTAAAACAGACATTTCAATGATATGTTCCGTTTTAGTTTTGATATACTTCATACAAATGTATTTACGCGCACATTTAATGTCATTTAGTTTTAATCGTTAACGATTTCCTTAAACACGTGTTTTATAAATAGTTACTGAATTAAATGGTATAAAAGTAAAACTCGCAACAACTACCTAACATTGCAATGAAGAGTTCATAATGCAGAAGCAAAAACGTATAGAATCCAGATTGATAACGCGCCTTGTTATAATGCTAGTTAATTGATTTAAACATATTGTGTTGCCAAATATACAAATGAGTCTGGCCAGAAGTTCTTACAACATTAGTAACGGCCTATCAGTACATAATACTTATTTACAATGTTCATAAAAATGCTGCAGCATACTGGTATAAGTCTGGTCAGACAACTACTAAACTCTAAAATATTGCAAGATTGTTTTCTCAATGGCATATAACCATGCATGTTCAACTCAAAATATAAACTAGGAAACAACTTAAAACATTTATGATATTGATACACCATTGTACATTTTCTGCATATTTTATATAAATATGTGTAAATTACACAATTGCAAACACATTGTGTTAAGTACTGCATTTGATGTATCACTGTATTTACATGTTAAAACAATATCACACCTAAAACATATCTATGCAAGTATCCAATGAAACCCTGTCAAAGAACGAACACACAAATTCTAGACATTTTTGAACCGTTGTTGTTCAACAGTTGAAAGAGGTTTTTGATGTTTAACTAAAACTCCTTTTCAAAATTTCGTACATCCAGAAATTCTGACGGATTCAAGTGCCTCCGTTTGCCCCAGGGTAGTTAGGGACCTGCAGAGTGATTCAGTCCTCATTTGCATATGTAATGAACAAGTGTATTTCGAGAAATAAGTCATGGCTTTATTACACTGCCAGAAGCCATGTTATGTGATAAATATATTGTCTTGTCTTTTGTCATACTATGTCTGTTTTGTTGTAACTTTAAATGTTTGTAAAATTTTGCTTGCTCGTGTGTAATATTCCATAGTTATGTTTGTTGTTCTTTCGGTTTAGCTGTTACTTGTTCCCCTGTATGTGCACACGGTGGAACCTGTTCTGGCACTGGCACGTGCACATGCGCAGCTGGATGGGCAGGAGATTCGTGCGAAACAGGTAAACCTATGCACTAAACTTCATGGATAGAGACTATTTTAGTTCAATGTTTTGCACTAGTTTCAGTTTAATCGCTTAACGGTAGGTTTGTACACATACCCATGAACAAACTATTTATTCGTTTAAAAACAAATGATGCTATTGGTATTTTGTCATACTATATTGGCTTTTAAAGATGAATGGCCACCTTTTTTGTAGTATTATCAATTAACAAATTTTACTCTTAAACATCATATGAACATTTCTTGATAGTATCGGAGAGAAACGTATATTGAAAACCGCTACTAAGTTGCAAGTAAAATATAAATATTATTTGCATGATGTAGATACTACTTTTACCACTGCGTGACTGCACGGGAAATGCGGTAAATCTGAATTGTATAGCTGCACAACTATTCCCAGATAATTGATAAATACATTAACTGTGCATTAATTTAACTGTTCAAAGTTTTCTAAATCATCAAATAAAATCTTATTCTCGTTTTTCACAGATATTGCAATGTGCGAATTGTATATATCTATTGTTGTGTATTGATTTCGATTTACATAAACTTTGTTCATGAAACAAAACATGGCCGGAGAACTTTAAGGTTTGTAAATCTTGCTCGTTTGTGGTTTTATATCATCAACATTATATGTTTTATTTTTGTTTTATTTTAGCTGTAACTTGTTCAAGGTACTTGCATTACTAATTTAAATCCTCGATTCATTTTAGAAGGACTACCTTTGCTATACATGTTAATAATGATGGACATTTTCACACTCAGCTAGATGCAGGAATGAAATAATTTATAACTACACTTACTTACATCCACCTATTTAACGAAGTTAGATAAATATGTTCAGTGAATAAATGTAGACTGGGACATAGTGGCTTTCTTTTATCACTTGAAACAATTAGCAAGTGCTAATATTTTCTACTTGCAATCTGCAAAAATCTACTTGCATTTAGCAAGTAAATAAGCATTTAAGTCGAACCCTGTGCGATTTCGAAAAAGTCCATGTATTATTTGAACAGCCCTCGTACGTACGTACGTAGGCAGACATAAATACAGACAGACACACCCACGAACGCACGCACGATTATGCATAAGTGTAAGCATTTTAGACTGAAACAATATGTTACTTTGTGTTTTAATAAATGATCATTTGCTCTGAATGACAGTTTACGTCAGGCCACTTGTTTAAGCCATTCTTATACGTACCGAACTGTCGGGTTAAATGGCATTTTATCCGACAATGCTTTTCTTTCAAGCTTATATACCTATATTTAACATTTTAAAGATAAATAGTTCCTTAATTAAATGGTATAAAAGTAAAACTCGCAACAATTACCTAACATTGCAATGAAGGGTTCATAATGCAGAAGCAAAAACGTATAGAATCCAGATTGACAACGCGCCTTGTTATAATGTTAGTTAATTGATTTAAACATATTTTATTGCCAAATATACAAATGAGTCTGGCCAGAAGTTCTTACAACATTAGTTACGGCCCTTCCCTACATAATACTTATTTACAATGTTCATACAAATGCTGCAGCATACTGGTATAAGTCAGGTCAGACAACTACTAAACTCTAAAATATTGCAAGATTGTTTTCTCAATGGCATATAACCATGCATGTTCAACTCAAAATATAAATTAGGAAACAACTTAAAACATTTATGATATTGATACACCATTGTACATTTTCTGCATATTTTATATAAATATGTGTAAATTACACAATTGCTAACACATTGTGTTAAGTACTGCATTTGATGTATCACTGTATTTACATGTTAAAACAATATCACACCTAAAACATATCTATGCAAGTATCCAATGAAACCCTGTCAAAGAACGAACACACAAATTCTAGACATTTTTGAACCGTTGTTGTTCAACAGTTGAAAGAGGTTTTTGATGTTTAACTAAAACTCCTTTTTAAAATTTCGTACATCCAGAAATTCTGATGGATTCAAGTGCCTCCGTTTGCCCCAGGGTAGTTAGGGGCCTTCAGAGTGATTCAGTCCTCATTTGCATATGTAATGAACAAGTGTATTTCGAGAAATAAGCCATGGCTTTATTACACTGCCAGAAGCCATGTTATGTGATAAATATATTGTCTTGTCTTTTGTCATACTATGTCTGTTTTTTTGTAACTTTAAATGTTTGTACAATTTTGCTTGCTCGTGTGTAATATTCCATCATGATGTTTGTTGTTCTTTCGTTTTAGCTGTTACTTGTTCCCCTGTATGTGCACAGGGTGGAACCTGTTCTGACACTGGCACCTGCACATGCGCAGCTGGATGGGCAGGAGATTCGTGCGAAACAGGTAAACCTATGCACTAAACTTCATGGATAGAGACAATTTTAGTTCAATGTTTTGCACTGGGTTCCGTTTAATCGCTTAACGGTAGCTTTGTACACATACCCATGAACAAACTATTTATTCGTTTAAAAACTAATGATGCTATTGGTATTTTGTCATACTATATAGGCTTTTAAAGATGAATGGCCACCTTTTTTGCAGTATTATCAATTAACAAATTTTACTCTTAAACATCATATGAACATTTCTTGATAGTATCGGAGAGAAACGTATATTGAAAACCGCTACTAAGTTGTATGTAAAAAAATAATATTATTTGCATGATGTAGATACTACTTTTACCACTGCGTGACTGCACGGGAAATGCGGTAAATCTGAATTGTATAGCTGCACAACTATTCCCAGATAATTAATAAATACATTTACCTATGGATTAATTTAACTGTTCAAAGTTTTCTAAATCATCAAATAAAATCTTATTCTCGCTTTTCACAGATATTGCAATGTGCGAATTGTATATATCTATTGTTGTGTATTGATTTCGATTTACATAAACATTGTTCATGAAACAAAACATGGCCGGAGAACTTTAAGGTTTGTAAATCTTGCTCGTTTGTGGTTTTATATCATCAACATTATATGTTTTATTTTTGTTTTATTTTAGCTGTAACTTGTTCAAGGTACTTGCATTACTAATTTAAATCGTCGATTCATTTTAGAAGGATTACCTTTGCTATACATGTAAATAATGATGGACATTTTCACACTCAGCTAGATGCAGGAATGAAATAATTTATAACTACACTTACTTCCATCCACCTATTTAACGAAGTTAGATAAATATGTTCAGTGAATAAATGTAGACTGGGACATAGTGGCTTTCTTTTATCACTTGAAACAATTAGCAAGTGCTAATATTTTCTACTGGTAATCTGCAAAAATCTACTTGCATTTAGCAAGTTAATAAGCGTTAAAGTTGAACCCTGTGCGATATCGAAAAGGTCCATGTATTATTTGAACAGCCCTCGTACGTACGTACGCAGGAAGACATAAATACAGACAGACACACGCACGAACGTACGCACGATTTCGCATAAGTGTAAGCATTTTAGACTGAAACAATATGTTACTTTGTGTTTTAATAAATGATCATTTGCTCTGAATGACAGTTTACGTCAGGCCACTTGTTTAAGCCATTCTTATACGTACCGAACTGTCGGGTTTAATGGCACTTTATCCGACAATGCTTTTCTTTCAAGCTTATATACCTATATTTAACATTTTAAAGATAAATAGTTCCTTAAGTAAATGGTATAAAAGTAAAACTCGCAACAACTACCTAACATTGCAATGAAGGGTTCATAATGCAGAAGCAAAAACGTATAGAATCCAGATTGATAACGCGCCTTGTTATAATGTTAGTTAATTAATTTAAACATATGTTATTGCCAAATATACAAATGAGTCTGGCCAGAAGTTCTTACAACATTAGTTACGGCCCTTCCCTACATAATACCTATTTACAATGTTCAAAAATGCTGCAGCATACTGGTATAAGTCTGGTCAGACAACTACTAAACTCTAAAATATTGCAAGATTGTTTTCTCAATGGCATATTACCATGCATGTTCAACTCAAAATATAAATTAGGAAACAACTTAAAACATTTATGATATTGATACACCATTGTACATTTTCTGCATATTTTATATAAATATGTGTAAATTACACAATTGCTAACACATTGTGTTAAGTACTGCATTTGATGTATCACTGTATTTACATGTTAAAACAATATCACACCTAAAACATATCTATGCAAGTATCCAATGAAACCCTGTCAAAGAACGAACACACAAATTCTAGACATTTTTGAACCGTTGTTGTTCAACAGTTGAAAGAGGTTTTTGATGTTTAACTAAAACTCCTTTTTAAAATTTCGTACATCCAGAAATTCTGATGGATTCAAGTGCCTCCGTTTGCCCCAGGGTAGTTAGGGGCCTTCAGAGTGATTCAGTCCTCATTTGCATATGTAATGAACAAGTGTATTTCGAGAAATAAGTCATGGCTTTATTACACTGCCAGAAGCCATGTTATGTGATAAATATATTGTCTTGTCTTTTGTCATACTATGTCTGTTTTTTTGTAACTTTAAATGTTTGTACAATTTTGCTTGCTCGTGTGTAATATTCCATCATGATGTTTGTTGTTCTTCCGTTTTAGCTGTTACTTGTTCCCCTGTATGTGCACACGGTGGAACCTGTTCTGACACTGGCACCTGCACATGCGCAGCTGGATGGGCAGGAGATTCGTGCGAAACAGGTAAACCTATGCACTAAACTTCATGGATAGAGACAATTTTAGTTCAATGTTTTGCAATGGGATCCGTTTAATCGCTTAACGGTAGCTTTGTACACATACCCATGAACAAACTATTTATTCGTTTAAAAACTAATGATGCTATTGGTATTTTGTCATACTATATAGGCTTTTAAAGATGAATGGCCACCTTTTTTGCAGTATTATCAATTAACAAATTTTACTCTTAAACATCATATGAACATTTCTTGATAGTATCGGAGAGAAACGTATATTGAAAACCGCTACTAAGTTGTGTGTAAAAAAAAAATATTATTTGCATGATGTAGATACTACTTTTACCACTGCGTGACTGCACGGGAAATGCGGTAAATCTGAATTGTATAGCTGCACAACTATTCCCAGATAATTAATAAATACATTTACCTATGGATTAATTTAACTGTTCAAAGTTTTCTAAATCATCAAATAAAATCTTATTCTCGCTTTTCAGAGATATTGCAATGTGCGAATTGTATATATCTATTGTTGTGTATTGATTTCGATTTACATAAACATTGTTCATGAAACAAAACATGGCCGGAGAACTTTAAGGTTTGTAAATCTTGCTCGTTTGTGGTTTTATATCATCAACATTATATATTTTATTTTTGTTTTATTTTAGCTGTAACTTGTTCAAGGTACTTGCATTACTAATTTAAATCCTCGATTCATTTTAGAAGGATTACTATTGCTATACATGTAAATAATGATGGACATTTTCACACTCAGCTAGATGCAGGAATGAAATAATTTATAACTACAGTTACTTACATCCACCTATTTAACGAAGTTAGGTAAATATGTTCAGTGAATAAATGTAGACTGGGACATAGTGGCTTTCTTTTATTATTTGAAACAATTAGCAAGTGCTAATATCTTATACTTATCCAGATTGATAACGCGCCTTGTTATAATGTTAGTTAATTAATTTAAACATATTTTATTGCCAAATATACAAATGAGTCTGGCCAGAAGTTCTTACAACATTAGTTACGGCCCTTCCCTACATAATACCTATTTACAATGTTCATAAAATGCTGCAGCATACTGGTATAAGTCTGGTCAGACAACTACTAAACTCTAAAATATTGCAAGATTGTTTTCTCAATGGCATATAACCATGCATGTTCAACTCAAAATATAAATTAGGAAACAACTTAAACCATTGATGATATTGATACACCATTGTACATTTGCTGCATATTATATATATAAATATATGTAAATTACACAATTGCTAACACATTGTGTTAAGTACTGCATTTGATGTATCACTGTATTTACATGTTAAAACAATATCACACCTAAAACATATCTATGCAAGTATCCAATGAAACCCTGTCAAAGAACGAACACACAAATTCTAGGCATTTCTGAACCGCTGTTGTTCAACAGTTGAAAGAGGTTTTTGATGTTTAACTAAAATTCCTTTTCAAACTTTCGTACATCCAGAAATTCTGACGGATTCAAGTGCCTCCGTTTGCCCCAGGGTAGGTAGGGGCCTCAGAGTGATTAAGTCCTCATTTGCATATGTAATGAACAAGTGTATTTCGAGAAATAAGTCATGGCTTTATTACACTGCCAGAAGCCATGTTATGTGATAAATATATTGTCTTGTCTTTTGTCATACTATGTCTGTTTTTTTGTAACTTTAAATGTTTGTAAAATTTTGCTTGCTCGTGTGTAATATTCCATCATGATGTTTGTTGTTCTTTCGGTTTAGCTGTTATTTGTTCCCCTGTATGTGCACACGGTGGAACCTGTTCAGGCACTGGCACGTGCACATGCGCAGCTGGATGGGCAGGAGATTCGTGCGAAACAGGTAAACCTATGCACTAAACTTCATGGATAGAGACTATTTTAGTTCAATGTTTTGCACTGGGTTCAGTTTAATCGCTTAACGGTAGCTTTGTACACATACCCATGAACATACTATTTATTCGTTTAAAAACTAATGATGCTATTGGTATTTTGTCATACTATATTGGCTTTTAAAGATGAATGGCCACCTTTTTTGTAGTATTATCAATTAACAAATTTTACTCTTAAACATCATATGAACATTTCTTGGTAGTATCGGAGAGAAACGTATATTGAAAACCGCTACTAAGTTGTATGTAAAAAATAAATATTATTTGCATGATGTAGATACTACTTTTACCACTGCGTGACTGCACGGGAAATGCGGTAAATCTGAATTGTATAGCTGCACAACTATTCCCAGATAATTGATAAATACATTTACCTGTGGATTAATTTAACTGTTCAAAGTTTTCTAAATCATCAAATAAAATCTTATTCTCGCTTTTATCAGATATTGCAATGTGCAAATTGTATATATCTATTGTTGTGTATTGATTTCGATTTACATAAACATTGTTCATGAAACAAAACATGGCCGGAGAACTTTAAGGTTTGTAAATCTTGCCCTTTTGTGGTTTTATATCATCAACATAATCTAGACTATAAGATAAATGTCTTCTTGTATAGAATATGGTATTTTACCATATTTCAAATATTGATTTCAATATTCACATTAAAGGAGATAATTAAATTGAGAATAAGTTCTTAGAAACTACAACCATAATTTAACCTATACACGTCCAAAATCCTACGGCAAAATATATCATGCACGCGTTACAGTGTACTACTACACGATGAGATGCCTCTTTTTCGTCACTGTGACACACATCAATCCGAATTTCAGTAAAATAAATCAAATAATAATAAAGAATACTGATATAAGTTTGGAAAGACACAACTACTAAACTCAAAAACATTAGCAAGAGTGACGCTCTCAAATTCGATATATAAATGACGAGGGCCTTAATGGCTCTACTGGCTGTACAAATTTGGTGAAATTCAAGTTGAAAACAAAGCTTTCATGTTATAAACTAGAGGATCGAAATGGCCCTTAATCCTTTGAATCGCTCACCTGAAGATCAAAGATGAACACATGTCATGCAAATTCCCTCGTCGGCCTTAACATGTTCAGGCCCAGTAGGTGTATATATAGTTAAATGAGTAGGATCTCAACAGTTTCAAAGTTATGACCCAGGGGTGAGACGGACCATGGGGCCGATGCTGGTTTGGTTGTATCCGTCTGTTCATGCTCAGTAAGTGTATATATGGTCATAGGGTGGGATCTGAACAGTTTCCAAGTTATGACCAAGAGGTTATGTCCCCAAGGTTGGTGATGGACCCCTGGGCCAATGCTAATTGGATATAGGATGGGGATCTCAACGGTTTCCAAGTCATAACCCAGGAGCTATGTCTCCAGGGGTGAAGATGGACCCCGGGACCGGTACTGGTTGGATGACTGTCTCGGCCTGTTCAAGCTCAGTACGTGTATAAACGTGATTTCCGAGAAGAAAATATTTTAATGGTTTTCCCTATACAAGTCATTGAAAAACATGCGACACCTGGGGTGTGGCCTAATTTGACCCCATGGTCTCGATTTGAACAAACTTGACAGAGGAACATAGATCTCTAGCTAATGTAGTTTAAAAAAGACGATATTTTAAAAAGATTTTCCTTTAAACCTTTCTGTAGATCTGTAACTGCCCCGTAAGCAAATCAAGGACTTTACCTCATCTGTAACTGCCCCGTAAGCAAATCAAGGACTTTACCTCTGGTGTTATCTGTCCGATCTGACTGTTTTTCGAATTTGTCCGAAAAGTCATTGTAATCAACAATCTGGAATGTTAGCTAACTAAGATGAAACATGTAGGCCCTAAAGTCTAAACGAGGCAGAATACAGCATATTTAAAACACCAAGGGCCATAACTCCGGTGTTACAAGTCCGATCTGTCTGTTTTTCGATATGGCCTGAACTTTTATTAATATCAACAATATGGCAAAGTTTCATATTGATCAGATGAAAAACGAAGGCCCTATCATCCTAACGATTTTAAGAAAATCAAGCGCTATACTTTCGGTCCGATCTGGCTGGTTTTCAAATATGTTTAAGGTTTTATTAATATAAACAACCGACGACGGACGATGACGGACATCACATAAGCTCTGCTGGCCGAATCTAAAACCAACCATTTTAAAATAGTTATGCTGTTGATACACTTTCTTCATATAGACATATAGCCATTACAAACACAATTTGTTTTATACTCGAGACATTTTAAAATGTCCCATATTTATGAAAGTGTATGTGCTTTATCAAACGGTTGCCATTGAGAAAATCACAACAGTTATAAAGGTTTAAGGTATCAACATTGTTTTGAAAATATCGTGCTTTACATTACTATAAAATCAAATTATTTGTATGCTAAAATATATCACACACAACACATATCGATGCAAGTATTAAAATGAAACCCAGTTAATTGCTAAACATGAATGCTTCGAAATTGAACAATGTTTAGAATCACAAATTAATATGTTATGCTCTTTGGTTTATAGAGTACACGGGATTTATTTTCATTACACAGAAGTGAAAAACACATACGAGTATATGTTTTCATTTATAGAAAGCATTCGTTTACGCACCTGTGTTTATATGTTTTCTCACTGCGAGATAAAAATAACTCCGATAATATATTCATCCTCTATGTCTTGACATAACTGTTTGACTGAATTACAGCTATTGACTGCGCTACGACTGATGTTTGTAAGAATGGTGGTACTTGCACAGGCGGTAGCAGTGGTGTATGTGCATGTGCTACTGGTTATACAGGATTAACGTGCGGCACAGGTGCGTTTTAAAACATTAATATAACTGCATTATGGTAAGAACATAACAAGAAATAAATGTTATTAATATCAAATGGCATGTATTATTGCCTCAAACTGCCATTTAGTAAAGTATTTAGAGCGTTCACGCTAACATGTAACATGTACGAGTAAAGTGGTGTGTTCAAGTTATACAAAGGTGGGTCTTTGCAAACAGTGGACTTTTGGAGGAAAACAAATTAGTCGAAACAATGCTTTACACAGGCTGTTTTAAAAAGAAAAACTTAACCCGTTTTGCAAACAAATCAGTTTCAGCAATATTCCTGTACCGTGTTTTTGTTTATAACATCATTCATAAAAATGTGTTTAGCAAGACGTGAAGAGCCAAATAAAAAGAACAGTGTGTGTGTGTGTGTGTAATTCTAAGGTTTATAGTCCGTCCGCCAACGAACACGTCAGGGTATACCTGCCGCGATGGGCACAATAGAGTCTGGACTTTAATAAAAAGAACATTTTAAGCAAACACTATTTATGTTCAAAGCAGTGTGACAATAGGGAAACCAATTGAATCAGTCAATGGCAGAAAGAGCTAATAGGGTGGGAAGGTTTGTGTGTGTGTGTCGGGGGGGGGGGGGGCATGACGGCGGCGTGGAGGGGAGGTTAAAAGGTAAAATCTCACTTTTTCTCTACTTTCGTTTAAACGAGGGCAAATTGTTCCTGACAGTCCCAAAACAAACAACACAGAAATGAAATGTACATTTAAAAAAGGTGAGTAGGGATTTGTGTGAAGTTGGGGTGGTTGTGAGGATTCCATGCCCAAAGTTGGTGAAGCAACGAATAAGAATCTTAAAACAAAGGTTATTAATAACAGCTTTAATGTTTCAGCAACATTTCATAGGCTTAATTTCTTCTCTTTACGAACCCATGATTCATTTGATCCTAAATATCTGACGCATTCATCTTCTAGGTATGCTATAAGGAATCCCATGCGAGTATTAGGCAAGTACAAGCAGTTTGAAAGCTAAAGTCATTTAGAACCGCTTACGTGCAAATCTAGGTATCCACATTTGTGGGAGCATATAATTTATAAAGGACATAATAATCTATACAACCCGCTAGACAATACTATAAGGAAGCCGAGCCCAAATTAAATTTGGTTGGACTTGGACAAAACATATCAGAGGAATAGACCTGTAAACACAGCTTACACGCCAAATTTGATGTGAAATGGTACATTGCATATTTACGGGCTACCCCAATGTTCGATGAGAGCCAAAGTTCGATGGGAGCCAAGGGATTATAGGAACAAAAATAACGTTTGTGGTTCTTTGGTTAATACTGTAAAATATATCATGCCCAAATTTGATTAATCTACGCCGGGTGTATTTTTAAAAGCCAGAGCAACACGAGAAGGATCCTTCAAAGCATTAACAGCTGATCATTTGATACATAACTACTTTTTTATAAAAACAAAGAGTTCATTACTAAATATAGATAAAAATCGAACAGGAAATTTAATATTTTACAAACAACATTAGTCGACCAAATTCTCAAGCAAATCCTAAAGTGTATTTATCATAATTACAGCTATACTATTCATTATTATATATTTGGCTGGTGTAGTTGTTCATGATTTGCAAATAACGACCGTGAGATTTATTTAAAAAATTAAAATGATTCATATATTATTTAACAAATACATGCTTTTGTACCGTTATTATTTTATATTTAAGTATTTCTGCTCAAGAATACTAGTATAGGTCTGACAGCGGAGATTATTTCATAACTCATGATTTGAGAATCATTAAAAGGGTGGGGTGGAAGTGGGGTGGAAGAGCAATGGTAATTGGAAACTATTTCCTCTCCATATTTATCATGTTTATACAAATAATGTTTGAACTCGGTTATTCTAATGTCATTCCAAATTTAACCTGTTACAACTCATTGGTAATAAGTTATTAAGCGTTCAAAGAAAGTACATACATAGTACATTAGGGATTAGTAACATAAATCTTAAAAATCACCTCTTTCTTTAAATAGTACATGGTTAGTTACAAAATGAGTACTGTTGTGTTTCCTAAGACAGCTAAATGTGATGTTTCCACTTAACAACAGTACACAATAGTTCCCTTGGATGCATTCTAATATGTTAATGTATTTGTGTTTGCCTTTTGCATTTGAATGTTTATCTTGCATTGAATACAGTTCAGAGATCAGACAGAATGACCTACCTTTAATTTATTGATAGTATATGGCAAGTTGGTTTAATGTAAAAAATGATATTTTAGTTACTAGTAAATAGTAATAAATAATATTTGAATTGTTGTGTTCTAAAATTATATAATACATACATTACATGATAACAGTTATATTTTGCCATTAAAGGCACTCGTTGAGGTCAGATTGTACGTATATATTATGATTATTGTTTAAGAAACGTTTTTCTCCAAGAAGGATTAATGAATGTGTAAACGTTTGGAAAACGACATCAAGAGTTGTTTCATCCAATAAAATAACATTAAAAGTAGATATAGAAATCGAACTGGAAAAGTAGCATTCAAGGACCACAGTCAAACACAAACACGCACAAAAAAAACCACTTCAAAGATGAATAAAAGACAATATATGACATCACAAACATAAAACGGTTGACATGTGCCTAGCGCCTTGGAACGGTCAGTGGCAAAAAAAGCTGCTGTGGTCTAAACCAAGTTCTAGGTTGCACCAAAATGATATATAGGGTCCTATAGAAACCACAGCGTCCGAACGCAATGGCGTCCTAGGTCACCTCAGTCACTCTTGCCCTATTGTCATCCCAATAAAACGGGACAGCTTAAATAAATATATCCTAGTCCGTTATATTCTCTAACAAACAATGCAGCATTAAAAGATCAAGTATATATATATATAACAAGAGGCCCAAGTGGGCCTGTAGACGCTCTACTGGTATGATGTGATTCAAAAACATAAACATGATAGAGGCCAACCCAAGAATCATGTTTCCTATATATAACTCTATGTAAACTTTGGGTTATCGTGGCGGCCATTTTAAATATTTGACGACAACGAAAAGCACACACTTGACAGAGGCCAACAACAGGAACATGTATATGATATTTAACTAGAATGGTATAAGTGGTAATATGTCGTTTAATAAATAATTTAAACTTGACCTACGTTTAGCCATGGTGGCCATCATGGATGACTGGAGGCCCCAAAAACACAAATTTGAGGGGGACTTATCCAAAGATGATCATTGTGATTAAGTTTCATCAAAATCCTCTAAGCGGTTTCAGAGAAGATGTCATTTTTAACGTTTTCCTATTTAACTCTATGGAAAATTTGGGTCGCTGTGGCGGCCATTTTAATTATTCGACGATAACGAAAATCACAAACTTGATAGAGGCTAACCCAAGGAACATGTTTATTTCACAAGAATGGAATAAGTGGTTTCGGATGAGATGTTTTTTGAAATTTCCTTAAATTTGACATAATTTTAGCCATGTCGGCCATCTTGGATGACTGGCAGCCACGAAAAACACAATTCTGAGGGGGACTATGCTAAATATCATTGTAATGAAGTTTGATTATTCGACGATAACGAAAAACACAAACTTGATAGAGGCTAACCCAAGGAACATGTTTGTGATATTTTACAAGAATGGATGAGTGGTTTCGGAGGAGATTTTGTCCTTAAATTTGACCTTATTTTAGACATGGCGACCATCTTGGATGACTGGCGGCCGCGAAATACATAAATCTGAGAGGGACTATCCCAAATATCATGGTGATTAAGTTTCATCAAAATTCTTCAAGAGGTTTCAGAGTAGATGTCATTTTTACCCTTTTCCTATATAATTCTATGTAAACTTTGGGTCGCCGTGGTGGCCATTTTGATTATTCGATGATAACGAAAAACATAAATTTGATAGAGCCAACCCAAGGAACATGCATATGACATTTCACAAGAATGGAATAATTGGTTTTGGAGGAGATGTCGTTTGAAATTTCCTTAAATTTGACCTAGTTTTAGCCACGGCGGCCATCTTGGATGATTGGCAGCCGCAAAAAACACAAATCTGAGAGGGACTATCCCAAAGATCATTGTGATTTAAGTTTCATCAAAATCCTATATGCGGTTTCAGAGAAGATGTCATTTTTAACGTTTTCCTATATAACTCTAAAGCCAGAACAACAAGAGAACAAACCGTAATGGTGTACGACAAGACACGATTTAAGACAAACATCCTTTGAAAATTTAGGTAGGCGTCATCACAGAGTCCACAATCTGTCGTGTTATCAATTATGCAAATGAGGTCTAACGTATTCGCATGTTAGTGAGGATTACACATGATTGCTATTGTCTTATGTAACCCACTCAATGGTATCAACGACACAAATGATTACGTATTGAAAGGATCGCAGACAATTAATTGGAAACAACTTGCAATACAACATTCCAGTTATTTTATATTGTTTTTAAAAATATTTTCCAGCTCCTGATAATTCTGCGGCCATGACTGGACTGACTGCTGCTGTCACGTGGGCTTCGTTGATCTTTGTTATTATACAGAAACAGTTTTAGAATGAAACAACTACACCAAACAAGCAGAATTGATGTTCCATAAGTTGAAGAAAATTAGTCGTTATGTCTCTTAAAAGTAGCTCCTATGTTTTAAGGATAGCAAATACTTGTGTTTAGTTGTTAACAACATGCCTATTCTTCCGTTTAAAACATTGCTTCATAGTTTAGTCTTAATTGTTGAGATCTGTTATAAAAGTATATCATATAAGTAAACCCAGAAATATAAAACCGAATAAAGACAAATAATATATTTAAACTGTTTTTATCTTATTAAATTGATATGGAGTCAAGTCTATTGTTGGGTTAGTGTATCATTTGGTGATAACGATAGGTTTTATTGTTGCTTTGTTTACTAGAGTGTTGCTGTTTTTCTATGTGCTTGTGTAAAAGTATATATCCATAGACATGTACTTATTGAGCCACACATCAACATATACACTATTGTATTGCGCGCTAGTTAGAGTCAAAGTATAAGCAGACAAAATTTAAATAATACTAAATAACATATCAAAGCAATTTACATGTAGTACCTGTTTTATTTAGTTGAAATAAATAACTTAGGTTTGAAATTATACAAAAAAAACTAAAAACGTTGTGCCAAATCATATTTTGCAATGACACGTAAAGCCGTTGTTGCTAGGACAACAGAAGCTTTAATATATTTCGCAACTGATCTAATTTAGACTTAAAACAATGTTGAGGTAAAATGTTTCGGATTACTAATTCATTTCCCTCAACTTCTGGAAACAGTAGTTTGCTATAAATTATAAAACACATTCAAAAAAATAAAATAAACGCCGTTTAAACACTTTGGAACAATTTATTTCTCACTTATCTTTTTTAAATGTACGCTATATTGGTGAATACCTGGTACAAGTTAATCAAAGTAGACTCTGTTAATACGGCGTGTAACTATGTGATCATATTCCAACGCTTTGTTATTTTCGATTTCGGTCGAGCATCTTGGTCATTAGATTTTTATAGAATTGTGAAGAAAGTTATTGATCTTGAATACAAACAACTTAATGGTTAGTTCATATTATGATGTTAAAAGTTTACCTTGAACAAATGCACAAATGTAGGTGTAATATGTAACACCACGACGAGCTGCATGCATATATTTTACGTTGTGTTGGCAGAGTGTTAGTCTAAGAACCAGCCATCAATTTAAATGGAAGTACTGCGTTAAGACTTCAAACGCTATTTATTGAAATACAATAAATTACTCATATTTTTATAGTATTTTAATAAGTAGGACTAAATTATTTCGGCATAATTACTATGAGAATATATTCAAATTTTACAACGAATTATAGAAAGGAACCAGAGAAAAATGTTAATATGCATCACGCGTCAAAAGGGATACGTTTTTGTTTCTACAATGTCATTGTTACTCTAAAGCTGCATAACATATTTATCTATTGGAAAAATACAAACTGTCACTTTACAAAAAAGAAAAAAAATATAAATATATAACTGTAGCCATAACGTTTAATACATTAAATAGAATATGGTAACATAATGGGTTTTATGTATCAGGGTTACCGTGTGTCCTTTATAAACGAGATATATTTATAATATTGTATCTAGTAGGCTGAGTAAACTCATACAGTGTGTCTTGTTGCTAGAACTAAACCATCGATCTGAAACAGATTTAAAAAGAGCCATTTTGATTTCCGATGAAGTAATATTATTAAAGTATATTATATTATATATATTATATTGCATCGTATTGGATACAAAACAATTTCATTTCTATTTGGACAAATAAAATTTGATGGGGATATGTTTTGTTTGTTATGTTCTATAATTTCATAGACTCTTTCAAATCACATCCTGGTGTTTAACAGTCAAACATATATATCCCCATCGCTAGTGTTTACCATGTGACGTGATCTCAGGAAGGTTATTGACCTCGATGAAAACTTTATAAATTATCATGTAGAAAGAAACGAACGCCCTGCAAATAGAGGCCCATTTGTGAAAAGTGTTGAATATTTTGGAGATCTGGCGAGTATGCAGTTGAGTATAAAACTTCACACTGCGAGTGTACATATGTACATGCATCAGTTATGTTTAGATGCTATAGTTGTTGAAACTGTATATTTTTTATTTGTATAACTGATGCATTTTTCAAAATTACATTAAATGAGCTGAACATGAAGCTGTTGAGTATATACTTTTCGGCCTATGCAATTCAAATTTAAATGAAAATATTCCTAAAATGGAAGTAGCGTTAAGACTTCAAACGTTATTTATTGAAATACAATAAATTACTCATATTTCTATAGTATTTTAATAAGTAGGACTAAATTGTTTCGGCATAATTACTATTAGAATATATTCAAATTTTACAACGAATTATAGAAAGGAACCAGAGAAAAATGTAAATGTTAATGTACATGCATCAGTTATGTTTAGATGCTATAGTTGTTGAAACTGTATATTTTTTATTTGTATAACTGATGCATTTTTCAAAATTACATTAAATGAGCTGAACATGAAGCTGTTAAGTATATACTTGTCAGCCTATGCAATTCAAATTTAAATGAAAATATTCCTAAAATGGAAGTAGCGTTAAGACTTCAAACGCTATTTATTGAAATACAATAAATTATTCATGCAATTCAAATTTAAATGAAAATATTCCTTCGACTGGTTTTATATACCTGCAGAAAGTCAAATGAACGTGTGTAAACGCTAGGCCAGGTTAATTGGCATTGGTGCAAGCATAAGGATAACTACTAACTCTGTGCTTGCATTTTCTAAATAAGGTATGACATTTAAAAATGAAGCTTCACTTGTTTTCAAATACCTTATATAGTACTATTGTCAATATTCATACGTATTAGTGTGTGTTTCAGACTCACACATGTATTCATGCATGTTGTTATAGATTGTACAAGTATTACGTATATATCCGTACCATGCATACACATACGTTGTTGTGATTTGTTGATTAATAGGTATTTATGAATTCGACGATTAAGTTTATTCTTTTCACCCTATGAACATCGCGTTTAAGCAAGGCGATTCTCAGAAGTGTGTCGAGACGTCTTTGACATATACCTCAGGAAACATGTTTAACACTTCGTGCTAAAGACATTTGAAGTTAAAAATAGAAATTATGTTATTTGTGTACCTGTTGTGTCCATTTGGTTTCACGGAACTTGGAAGTTCTTAAGGTTTGTCTAACGACATATGCACGTCTTCAAGAGACGAACACAAATAGTACAATCATGTAGAACTGAAAATGGTTCAATGGTTATATATAAAGTGTTATAATCTAAATGTAAGACACGTGTGTATGGATAAGATAAGATTTTATTTAAAAGTAAGTTTAAACATGTTTCAAGTTCACCTGTCTTAAAACGTCTTTGTAGGTCTCAGAATGTTTAGAACACCGATTGAAGTCATCACCATCTGTAATTACTTATACATATATTCAGTGTTCTATAAGCACATAAAAATGACAGAACTTGACACATTTTACATACTTTACTATATAAATATGCAAACGTATACGTATTCGGTCTCAAAACAGTCGATGGGGATGGAAAGAAGTTGGTATAATATTCAAATATAACTAAGTTTATATTATATATCACCCCGTGTGGTATGACTATTTTAATTAATTCTGTATTGCATTTCTCTACCAAGGTATTTGGTGTAACTAATACAAATTTGCTTAGAGAAAAAGGGTGATTTGAAAGTGTTGAACTATTAAAATGTATGAAAGGAGAAATCTGGAACTCGTCGAACACGATGAATACAAAGATATTGCAGTCTCGGTTTGATTGAGACTGTACATGAACGATAGTGAAAAGTGCTTGCTACCGTTCACGCCCTCTAGCCCCGGGTTGAACAGAACTCAATATTTAAAATGCCAATAGTGCAGAAAGTTGAGCCATCCTGAAGATGGTATGCATATGACGGTGAACATGGAACCTTCAATAAGGTGTTTTCACACCTTTCCATGGCCAGCGGTGTATGGTCCCAGTTTATAACTAAAAGCTTTGCCCTAAACGAGAAAACAATGGGCGAAATAAACAAAATGGAATTAGCTGGGAGCAGAGGTTATGAAGCCTGCGTATCAAAGGTAACAGTCAAAAGACTAAATTAAAAAGCAGGCAACATATCATATCCTATGGAGATTAAACAATACTAGTAAACCAGGTTACACTTACAGAATACATAAAATTATATGACACATTATCGTTAAGTGTATAACGTTTGTGTATTACAACCCGTTTCCTTTCTTTAAACATATGTGTTAGAAATACATCTCGTTTCACTTAAGATGATTGGCGATGATAGTGTTTTCTGTTAGATATATTTACATAATCACCTCTGTATATTGCTATTGAACTTAGAGATATTCTATTGAATATAGAGATATTTCGTCGAAGATAGTATGTATGCATTAAGATTGTTGTACTCATATTCGGATGTTATTTACGTATAACAAGTGTGTACTGTTGTTATTTCTTTATATTAAATTTATGTAGGACGAAAGGGTTGATAAAAAACGTATTGGATGCTAGTTTTCAATCATTTAACTTAATATATTGTAACACTAGTTATCCGGTCAGTCTCATAATTGCACGGTATACATTCTTTTAATTTTTCCATTCAAATAAAATAAAGTATTGACGATTTATTATCTAATAATTATTTAAAAACCTCAGTTTTCATTCAAATGTTGGCACATTCATATTACTCTCCATTAATAACAAACACGATATGGGTGTGACACAGGTTATTTTTCAAGGTTTAAAGGCACTAACCCGTCAAATAACGGCAAAATTACACTACAAAACCGTTTACAAAACTCTATCCAGGTGTTCGGGTCATATAATAATGTATGTGTGCCGATTAAAAGTATATATATATTTTTAAAATAGATGGTTATCCAAGCTCCTATGAATGATGAAGACACTGCCTAAATCAGCTTCCCATAAATAATATTGAACCCAAGGCTGCATTACAATCACTACGAGCCACGTAGACCTGACACGCATGTTAATTTTCTATTAAATTCCTCATCTCGCCCTTCATCCCTGTTTATACATATAATTGTATATAATTGTTTATTGTTTTAAGCCAAATATGGCCCATGAACATGTTTACATAATAGATACAAATAAATGTGGTTAGATGGCATGTTGTTAGTACATGTACATAGAAATAACAAAGCATTGCAATACCATAGAATACATTCGGTACTATTACGAGGATAATGAAACAAAAGTTAAACGTATGTGTTAGCAAGTTTACTATACGTTGAAATTAATTTGACCAGTAAAATGTAACCGAATTTTAGTGGTTATCCATTTGGGAGAGATTTTGTTTTTATTTGTTATATTTTCATTTGGAAGTATAAATCGTTATCTTAAACTTAAACAAATACTACAATCTGTATTTCATGGAATGGAAGCAACACAGCCACATTTCCATACGGAGAGATATACTACACATATTAAGTGTTAAAATACAGTACTTATACAAATCCTATTTTTGAATTTCAGCGATAAATAAATTTAATTGTGTTCAATATTTGTTCAAAACAGTTCTAATATCAAAAGCTTTATATACATATAATCCTAATTTCATCACTTCGATTTTGTTTTCGCTATTTAATAATTGAACGAACTTCATGTAGTTTGGTTTTTTCCAATAATATTGCTTTATGTACGATTTTCTTAATTCTGTATAATTTTTGCAATCAATAACGAAATGATATTCGTCTTCAAGGCACTGGCATTGTCTGCATGTCCTTTCATGAAAAGGCACACTTATAGGCTTTCTCCAACGTCCGCACTCTACTTCCAATCTGTGAGAAGAGAGTCTAAGTCTTGAAAAAGCACAGCGTAATTTGGAGTTATTTAAGATATCAAGATATGGTTGCTATTTAAAGACTGCAATTGTCCTATAAAATAATGCTCTAGTAGAATCGTTTAATTGCGTATTCCAACCTTGAATAAATACGTCCTCGATGCGTTGTTTGAAAACAGTGAGAAACAAGTCCCTATCACCAACTCCCTGAGCTAGCCATACTTCATAATAACCCAGTGTTGATAACAAATGTCTAATTTGCGAGACCCAGTTTATTTTATTTATTTGCCTTTCATCATCGTTTCTTTAACATATTATAAACTATCTTTGTGTATTTCGTATCGCTAGTTGCACATAATTTTAACCAGTATTTTGTAATTATATAATACCTTTTGTTTATGTAATTCAGTCTTCCAGTTTCCCCGTATATAAAGCTAGTATGGGTTGTTAATTTAACCCCCAATAAACGTTTACAAAAACCTAAATGTGTCCTTTCTACTTGTTTACCTTTATTAAATCCCCATACCTCGGCCGAATAATTTAATATAGGTGAGATTAGTTTATCAAATAAATCAAATGTATGATTAGGAGATAATTCGATAAATTTGTTTAAATATTTATTTAACTGGAATATAGCTTTTAATGATTGTCCGGCCAACATTTTGTCCGTTTCATTGAAAGCCCCACCCGAAGTGAACACAATACTGCTTACAATTTCTATCTCATTTCGTTGGTAATAAAATTTAAGAGTATCTGATAACCTTCCCCCTTTTCTAAATATCATGATCTTTGTCTTTGCCGTATTAACAGTAAGTTTCCATCTTTCACAATATTCTTCTAAAACTGACAATGACTTCTGCAAAGCTTCCGCTGACTTTGCAAATAAAATAATATCGTCCGCGTATAATAATAAACATAAATTAGTCATACCCACGTCTACCCCGTCAACTCCTTTAAATGTTAATTCTTCTTCTAAATCATTTAAATACATGCTAAATAAAAAAGGCGACAAACACTCCCCTTGACGCACCCCGAGAAAACACGTGAAATCCTCGCTTAACGTGTTCATATACTTGACCTTTGACTTTACACTGTTATACATAGATTTAATGACATCTAAAATTTTCCCCCTCACCCCATACTTTATTAATTTATACCATAAAACATCTCTCACTACAAAATCAAAAGCTTTCTTAAAATCCACAAAAGCGCAAAATAGCTTGCCTGATTGGTTTAAAGTATGTGATATCAAACCGTTTAGAACAAATATATTATCAATTGTGCTCATACCTTTACGAAAACCGGCTTGTGCCTCAATATACACATGATATTTTTCTGCCCAAGTGATCAATCTATTATTAAGTAATCTAGAAAATAATTTACCCAACGTACTTAATAACGTAATCCCCCTATAATTACTTGGTTCGCCGGGGTCACCACTTTTGAATATCGGTACAATATGACCTTCGCTCCAAGCCTCGGGGAAGTAACCACGTGAAAGACAGGTGTTGAATAATTTATATAAGTATGGCAACAATGCATCCGAACCATATTTAAAGAACTCATTTAACAGTAAATCTGGTCCTCCGCTGGAATTGTTGCGTAATTGTTTTATGGAATTCAATATTTCCAAGTTTGTTATTTCGATGTCAAGTTCTGCAAACATTATCTGAATTTCACCATTAATATACCTATTATTGAAATATAGTACATCCTCATCGGCCTGAAAGAAAGTACTGTCGGGATTATTAATAGCTTTAAAATATCTTGCAAAATTCTCAGCCGAGACTGTCCTTGGAGATGAGGATGACGAAATCCCCTTTAACATCTTCCAATATTCGCGTGCATTTGATAACCTTGCCTGTAACAATTTAAAAGTATCCTCTCTTTCGGTTTGCGAAGCGTTTTTTTCGAATAATATGTTTATATTCCGAGCGTGATCTACACATTTTAATTCTATTTATATCCGATTTACATTTACGAAACATATATAATCTACAAAATAACAAAACAAAACAAAACAAAACAAAAAAATATCATTTCTAAAACAGAAGCGTGTTTTAATTTAGTTTTAATTACAGCAGTTATACCATCTTGTTAGCATTATTATGTCAACTAAACTATTCTGGATTTTAATACAGTTCGATATGTACTTCAAACATCCAAATACATAACAAATCTTAATTCACTCATATTTTCAAAAGTTTGAATTTAAATTATTTTACTAAAGTTTTTGAAAATACGTGACAGATATAGGCCCATCAATTTTCATGGATCATTTTCTAAATCAGTATGTCTCACACACGTCTAATTTGTACTAAATTTTCACTCGCAAATGAGTTAATATGCCCAGTATAAAACAACCGAAACGTGTTAAACAGGTTTCATCATGTTCATGATACTATATTTTTTGTTATTAGATCTACAAACTCGTACATTAAATGTTAATGCTATTATTCTACTATGGTTACAATTTATAAATAATATGTTGTCACTGTTTTTTTCTACCTATACACTTTATGCGGTATATACTACCTTGTTTTATCATATTCTCATACCCAATGTGTATTATCTACTGTTGATTTGTTTAGTTAACTCATTATTACGTCCCCTGGGTGCATTTAACGATAGTCCTATACGGTACAATACTCGTCTCACAACCTAGTTGCTTTTGCATTGCTCTGGACCACTGTACAACTACCTGAATTTTCTTAAATGTTTACTTTGTGAAATTTATTGTCTGTTGCTCGAACTATCCAGCACAAAAAACACGGGGTCGACCAATTTGCGTTTTTTAATGCCCACAGTCTGTAGAGACACTGTTGAATTTGTACATTTCACTTTCATTTTCAAATGTATCATATTCAAAACATTCAGGCATATCCAAACCTGTATGAAAGCATGAAATTGTCCCAATTTTGTGACCTGGAACAAAAAAGAGGACATATTTGCACGTTTTAAGAAATAAACAAGAACCGAATTTCATTTTCTATTCATTTAATTTTATTTCAGGCTAAATATACATACAAAGATTAGTTACAATAACCACCGTTTAATAAAAAATAAGCATACATTATCAAGATGATATCCCACTAAATATACCAAACATTATCACAGTGTTTCTTATATCACAGATTTAAATATCATAAAAGGCTTGGAATTGTGAAAGTACATCATACAATCATTAGCATGAGAGAACATATTATGGAAACGTGTTCACTATACCGAAATATTACAAGTATAAATAATACTAGTATCCTTACCTAAATATGGCCTATAAAGCCAGTTTGGCTTTTTTCCAATGGGGTCCTTAATAATAACACATTTCTTTTTTTTTAAGCGCAATCATGTTCCTACCGTTGATCGCAAGGGAGATAACTATTTAGTGAGATCTATAAGTAGACAATTGCTGGTTCATATTATTCGGGTGATCACCGAAGAACGCATTGTATATGTCGTTAATATTTGTGAACGCAACCCGACCTTCCGTAACACACACACCAAACACACAGAGGAATACAATATAATGTTTTAAATTAATAAACAACATGTTCAACTTGAACCCTTATCTTTAATGTGTTTTTGGTTGTGTAGCATTGAATTAATGGCATTGCTAAAGACGACATACCAAATATTTTACAATTCTACTGTTCAAGGGATCAGGCGAGCTTATGATATGGTTTTCGTTCGTCTGTCTGCACGATGTCTGTAATCAATTTCACACTTCCACACATCCTCTGAAATTGATGATTTAAATGAAACATTGCAATTATGTCCATTGGTTGGTACATGTACCCTTTCAGATGTGTTTTGCTCGCCTATCATCCACGACGATCGCCATTACTAAAAATATAGACCAACCTAATACACATTTCAATCTGAATATTATAAGCAGTTTCTTTTAGGGATGTGCTTTCAGGTCTGTGCTGTCGCCCACTCTCCAAGATAGGTGGCTGTTGATAATCAAAATATACCAACGTATTGGCCATTTGAAACAATATATTCTCCAAAACCGCGCTTGTAATAACATTTAATGTGCATCCTTCTTGGAAAACGGGGTCTTTTTCTAAGAAAAATCTGAGTGGATGTTTATGAAACTTAACTTAACTTAACCTTAACTTTCTAAAGTAGGGACCAATCAAATGTGTGTTTTTGATTGTCACTTATCCTGAAACCACTCAAGTGATTTTAATGAAACTTGACCAGACTGTTCATTTGGGGAAGCCGTTGAGATACGTGTTTCTAGTCGCCGTCCTAAGATAACACTGTAACTAAAATAAGACCATCATAAAGAACATTTTAAAACATACAGTTCCTCTAAACCCGATGGTTATGTTAACAAGTGTATGTGTATGTTTATTGCGTTGAACCTAATCGAACATTCAATATAAATGCTATGGCAACGCGCGAACTATACGAACACATTTCACCCAACATTCTGATACCGCACAGTTGTTTTAATACAGCTTTATCTTCACGGTCTTTGGGTTGACATCTCTGTTTTGTATCTCTTATTTATTAATCAGGATGGCCATCATGGCGATGCGAGGAATACATAGGGAAATTGCGTTCTTCACTGGCTGGACTTATTCCATATTATTTTCTCGTGGATCAAAATACATCCTTTGAGAGAAAATGTAAAGGAGTTTGATAATGTTGTCATCAATTTGGAATCTCATAAGAGCTTCATTGCGTAGAAAGGAGGTTAATTTTAATAAAATCTTCATATTGATCATGTTATTAATTCTCATTTACTAATATGAATTAATTGTATGGTTAATTAATACAATATTCATTAATCAAGTGATTTCATTCAAATCTTTGTCATACTGGCATACCTTGGACTACTTACTGGGCCAATATAAAATAATTTGAAGATTATAATATATTACAAATTGCGCGTCAAAACCATTGTCACGGAAAGCAGTGGAGTGTCGTTTGTTGCTAGGTATCTGCATAACAACAATTCTCCATTTTGATTTATTTCATAATTGTGTGTTTTTGTCGTTGTGCCATTAATTGTCTTTAAATTTAACTTTAAGAAGGTGATGATTATAATTATCCATTTATATACCGATGTTATTATATATGTATATATATTTAGTAGCCGTATTTCTAGGGTAACATATCCTCTTATATTATATATTCTGTGACGAATTATAGAAATTTCCCAGTTTGAGAAAATCTATAACATATCCCTTCCTCTACTGTGCTATCTCGCCTAGTGTGCAAGATAGCACAGTAGGCAAATGTTATGTACTAAACGATAGACGTCACGATATTACGTCAAGAATTGACGTCATGATATTACTCCGCGCTGTCGCCAAATGAGTGACAGAAGAAGGAATACTTGTGTCAAAAGACGATTGGAAAGAAATTCATCACGGAATATATATAGTTTAATTAACATTTTTGTCGTGATACGGAAAATAATTCACTCGTGAGAAATATTCTTGCTCGGGAATCACTTCAACATTGTTAATTAAACTCTATATTTCATCCCGCTCTACTTATTGTTATATATGATAACACTTGATGACACCAAATTTGTTCAGTGTGATATATTGCGCTTTGCAAATGTTGTACGTCAATTAAATAGTTAAAACTGCAATTGTTTTGTTATCGTAAAACGCAATTTAACCGTTACATAAAACAAGATAATATTTATGGGACCTACAACAGACGGCAGTGGAGGACTTTCTTTTCTTACAACGGAGATTGATAATACGTATCTCGGCAACTTGTCATATTTATTGCATTAATAGTGTCAGTTTTCGTTAATTTCGTTAATGCTATCGGCATTACAAGTAGTTGGTCCCAAATAAACTTCATATCGACCACATTACAAGACCTTCTTTGTTAACATAGACGTTTCGCTGTAAACCAGTAATTGGATATGCATAAACCTTACTTGACAGAATAATCGTAGGGGCTGTTATAATAAATGAGAATGAACCTTGAGTTAAACAACTAGTTTACTTATCTAGTATTGCAAACATATATTTGTATTGGTCTAGTACTGCTTGGCTTTGTATCATACACAAATTCAGCTTAGTTCTAAATACTTAAAAGGGGATCGCTTGGAAGAAACAAACACAAACAAGAGAGAAAAGTAGCAGACTCGGTATTATTTTTTTAACACATCTCACGCCCCCTAGCATCAGCTGAAGCTGTATTCTAAATTGAAGGCACACAGATTGGGCTTGGTGATCCCAAAGGATCAGTAAGTACTTTTATGACTTGTTACGACCGCCACACAGCGCTAACAAACGCTAGTGTGAATGTAAATAATACTTAAAAGGGGATCCGCTGGAAGCAACAAGCACAAACAAGAGAGAAAACTAACAGGCTCGGTTTTATTTAGTGTTTTTATGAGCGGTAATGTAATGTGCAACACCTCTCAATCCCCGTCGCACCGGCTTAAGCAGTATTCTACTTTAACGGAACATAGGTTTGGCTTGGTGATACCAAAATATCAGTAAATAATAACACTAATTTGAATGTCAATACATACTGAACAAGGGGTCCCTTGTATATCAACACAACACACATGTGAGAAAAGTAGCAGGCTTGGTTTTATTGAGTCTGTTCATGAGAGGTTATATAATGTGCAACACCTCTCATGTACTCTAGAACCGGTATGATCTGTAAACTTGTATTCACTCTTTACAGACCTACATTGCATATGTGTTTGGGATCTTTGTAATCCATTTGTTTTGTAGCATGTCCATTTCAGCTGTCTTACATACCCTAACTTCCAATAACTGGTAGTAACAGTACACCAGTCATTCTGATAGGTATTATTTTTAGTTAAATGATTTAGAATTGGGCAAATACAAAAGAAATGTCAGCAATCATGCTACAAGTATTGATAAATATTGAACTTTTTTCGTTAAATAAAAATATAGGGAAAACTACACATACTATACTAAACATGTTTAATATAGCAGAACTAAAGTGGATGAAAAACTTGCAGACACCATTTCCAGTGGGCCTTAATGATACTATTCATCAACAAGGAAATATTTAGAAAAGAGCCTTATATTGACATTTTTGCTATATTTTCCATTCGAAAGCTTACATCTGGGTATCATGGTTGTAGACGCAATGGTAACATCAAACGGAAATCACGTATTACTGTGTCGGTCGCTGATTTACATACTATTTGCTCACCTCTCTGTCCATTTCTTCACTTAAGCTGATTGACGAGGAAGCAGACTCAATTTTCATTCGAACATATCCTTTTCATAACACTGCTTCTATAATTCAAAGCTATACGCAGCACGTTCTCAAGGTTGACAAGGAGTCTGATCACGTCAAACATTTTCTAAAAATTCTTGATCTTAATAAGTGCATAGATTTTCTTGATATACCAAGTATCTTTCGAGATAATAGTGTTGTTGATTCTATTCCTAAATATTTCAAAAATTTCACAAATCCTATAATTTTTTATAAGTACAAAAAAACAATTAGAAATATGATTTTCATCAACAACAATATAGTGTCTGACCTTGATATAGTAAATAACACTCCTAAGGAATGCGACGGTAGAACATCTAAATGTTGCTATGCTCCGGCCTGTCATGTCATTACTGATAATTTTGATATGATAGATAAACGTATTCAGCATTTGTTTTCAAAAGGTCCGAAGTATAGATTGCCTTCTCTGATTGATTTTAATGCATGTCGTGGTCAGATCGCACGATCAATTGAGGATTTTAGTGTCGTAGAGAACATTCTGACTCTAACTCCCTTTCAACCTGGAAAAAATACTATTTTTGACATCACAGATACCCGTATTGACTTCTATACGGCTAATCCATCCCTACTTCACCCTAGATCTAGGTTTTCATTTCGTAATTTAAATTTAAAGGCAAAAAAGATGATTTTAATTTTGATATTGTTAATTATCCCCAGAGAAACTTCTTATGGGGTCTATGTGTCTCAACTTATTCATTTTCTAGAGCTTGTACTCTTTGTATAACTAAAAAGCTACTCCATCAGGGCTACCATTACCTTAAACTTCGTAAAACGATCTGACTTCTATGTTGACGTGACTTACAAACTTCCTAAGATCCTTGATCATGATCACTTTCATACTATCTTTGTTGAACTTGTTAAAAGGTTTATCCAAGAGGTTATGACCCTATCATTTTGCAACGTACTACATGCTTGGTGGTGTACTCATTTACAGTTCGCCACTATGCTTTCCTCTTTAATTGTGCGATGATCGGACAACCTGGAGGACCCTATGATGACGTCTACCTAAAGCCCAAAAGGACGGTGACGTTTGATGTTTGTCTGCAGTCTTGTATTGTCGTGCCCTCAATGGTTTATTCTCTTGTTGCTCTGGCTTCTGCCAAGTCATTGAGAACCTTCTTTGTGGCTTTTTATGCAATTTGTTTTGTATTTATATATACACGAGCATCTTTGTGTTTTACTTATATTGCCTATTAATGCTGCCTTGTTTGTTAGAGAATAGTTCATGGCGAGGATTACTTTATTTACACTGTCCTGTTTTATTGGGTTGACGATAGGGCAAGTGTGAGGTTTGGTGCACCCTATAACCCGGTTGAAAGCCCCAGCGCCCTTTTTTTGCCACTGACCGTTCCAAGGCGGTAGCCCTATTGTCAACCCTTTTGTGTTTATGATATCTTAGTTGACCTTTTATTCATCTTAAAATGTGTTCTTTGTTCCTGTGTGTGTTAGTTTTGACTGTCGTCCTTGAATGATGCCTTTCCTGTTCGAATTTTAACGAAGTCTTCTTTTCAAGAGGAATTCTGTTATAGCGAATGGTCTACCCAATCCGTAGGACTGACTAGTTCTACTTCCGATTGCCTAGCTTCCTTAGCTGTAGAAAAATATAGTCCATCATTTCTTTCAAAATATTTCTCAAATTCAATCACCATATAGTCTGCTTTTGGACTGTTTCAGTGTTAAATAATGTTTATTTATTTCAAAATGTGTATTTATAAGCAAGATCTCATTTATTCCGCCACACGCGTATAAATATTTTACCATATTTGAAATGGCTATTTTATTTTATTTTAAGATTATTTTTTGGAAAATACCTACGACGTCAAAGTATACAAACCTTAAATCCGTCATTTTGGTTTTGAATTGACGAGCATTTTAAAGTAGTTGCAGATGCTAAACATGGATTTCACCGTTAACATGTCGCTCAAAAAGGTTCTTGTGACAGAGTGAAAGATTAAATTAGTTGATGTGAACAATAAATATACGACACAAAAAGGCTTTTATCTCAGAAATAGAGTTTTAAATGTAGAACATTTTATGAATATTTTTCGATTATACTAGTGTTCGGATAACATTTACATGGTCAACCAACGACGACGTGACCAGAAAGAACGCAATATTATGTAAGTAAGTTACTTTCGCTTTCGGGCATTATGATCATGGGGATTAGGCAACTGACATTTCATACCCACAATGAACACAAACAATAATCTAAAACCTTAAGTGTTTGAAGAAAGAAGAAGAACTGACAAACTTTGCAAGGAGTTCAACATACACATGGTATGGCTCTCAGTTGTAGGTGTACGCCCTCATTTGAGCATGCCCGACGGCTTAAACATTCCCTCCGACGCACAGGATGTCGCGCTATATGTCCCATAATAATATACAATATAATTTGAATTAAGGTTCGGAGTTAATCCGAGCCTTCTTTGACCGCTTCAAATCCTTTTTTTATGTTTTGATAATGATATTACATCTGGTTTTGTACGAAAAAGTCGATATCAAATAAAGAAGAAAAGAAGAAAATAAAAAAGACTCGGATTATGCGTGTGCTTAAAACCCCTGGATGTGACTCCTTCGGGAATCGAACCCAGGACCTCTGCAAGCGGTAACTCCAATGTTAATGTGTTGTTGATTTTTAAAGAAATAACACTTGCTGAGTTTTTCAATTTTATTCTGAACGTTGCAAAATTTGTTGGTATGAATTCAGAGCACAAATGATGAACAATCGTAAAACAGTAAACTTACTTCATATTTCATTGACAAGAAACGTACATGTACTGTCAATGTATCGTCCAGGTCCCTGTTTCGGTGACGTACCTGTCTCGGTGGTGACTTTTGTTTATCGCTTGCCTATTTTTTTTATCGGAAGTCGATTGACGTCATTAGTTTTGCGGTATTTTGTGTAAACATTGAAACATCACGAATGTGCTTCAAAAGGGTTATTAAATGCTTATTTTATGAATTGGTATGTAATTTGGCCATTATTTCTTATTACTTTTTCATATCTTTCATTAATTTAGTCTATAAAACATATATTTATTCATTTTTATACCCCCGAAGGGTGGCATATACATGTAGTAGTCGCACTGTCTGTCCGTTCGTGATTGTTCGTCGCCGTTCGTCGGTACAATCGTGTCCGCTTCATAACTCTGACAATATTGGACGGATTTTCAAATAACTTCGCACAATTGCTCACCATAACGAGACGACGTGTCGCGCACAAAACTCAGGTCCGTGGCTCCAAGGTCAAGGTCACACTTAGGGATGAAAGTTCAAAACAAAGTGCTATAACTCTGACATTCATGGACAGATTTTCAAATAACTTGACACAATTGCTCACCACAACTAGACGACGTGTCGTGCACAAATCCGGGTCCGTGGCTCAAAGGTCAAGGTCACATTTAGAGGTCAAAGGTCAAATTGTGTCCAGTCAGTAACTCTGGCATTCCTGGACGAATATTCAAATAACTTGGTACAAGTGCTCGGCACAACCAGACGACATGTCGCGCACAAAATCCAAGTTCGTCGTTCCAAGGTCAAGGTCACACTTAGAGGTCAAAGGTCAAATCATGTCCTGTCAATAACTGGCATTTCTTGACGGATTTTGAATTAACTTGGCACTAGTGCTCACCACAACAACATGATGTGTCGCGCACAAAAGCCAGGTCCGTAGCTTCAATATCAAGGTCACACATAGGTCAAAGGTCAAATCGTGTCCGGTCAATAACCTGGACGGATTTCAAATTACTTGGCACAAGTGCTCACCACAATAAGACGATGTGTCGAGCACAAATCCAGGTCTGTGGCCCAAGGTCAAGGTCACACTTAGAGGTCAAAGGTCAAATTGTGTGAGACAATAACTCTGGCATTCCTGGATGGATTTTCAAATAACTTGTTTTAATTATTTATTTTTTTATTTTTTCATTAATTTTCTTGTTGATAATTTGACATCGAAACACGAATTTCTTCTTCTGCTCAAACATGTCACATGATATAGACAGGGTCGCGGTCAACTGTTTTACTAAAGGGTGTGCTCAAACGTATGCACCCGCTTATATATTTCAAATGAATTGTAGCAATAACAGACCAGGACCATCAGGGCCCCCGATTTTTAGCTGTATCTGTATCTTAAAAGGGACACATTTGGGGATGAAAAAAGGTTGTGTTTGCAACAAGTTTCAACCAGAATAGTTGAAAAACTGCATATCTCTGGTTTTCACTAAATTGGCACAACGTAATATGGAAGCATGTGGGCACTGGACTCATTTAATTAACTGTATCAATAAGGAACAAGCAAGGTTTTACGCAAGCGTAAAATAGCTGCCGAGATACAATTACCTTGTAATACGACGTGCTAGAAGTACACCTCACCACAGAAATACAATTGTTCACGTTTGCGTTAAAGTGTACATTACAACACATATACACTGTTCACTGTTACCATGTGTTATTATAAGATTGAGTTATCAAAGTGAAAAATGTAAAGGAATAATATAAACCAATGAAAATTAAAAAAAAAGGAATAAAAAGGGAAATCAGCAGGCTTGAACCCTACCTTCCTGGGCACTAACACGGTGCCAAGACATACTGCACTATTGAGAATTCTGAATGTTTCGTCGCTAATCACCAGATGGCATCATAGACAGTTTGCGTATTGCTGAAGTAAAGTGCCCTTTTACAGCTAAGGATAAAACAATCGGTGTTGAAACCGTATATTATTTGAAAGAGAACGCAAATTCGGAGCTCGTTTTAGATGAAACAAACGACTACAATTTCCAGATTCAGGGCCAGCTTCTTTGCACAGGAGCAGAAGAATGTGCGCTAGTTGTTTACACGATCACTGACATGGTGCACATTAAAATACCACACAATGACGAATTCATAAGGAAAATGGTGAACAGCTTACGTCTATTTTTTTATCTCTATTTCAAACCAGCTCTATTGGAGAAGAGGTTTTACAAGACGTACATTTATTAAGACAAACATTTGGATTTCAGTAATCATATATATATTTTATTCAGCAAAATTCCAAAAGGTCATAAGACCCATGAGGATGCAAGACATATATACAAGGTTGACAGCAGGTACATGCAATAGTTATGTGTACTTATGCAAAAGTACTATTGTTTCAGCATCAACACGATATATAATTATAAAGCTTTTGAAAGTAACAATTCAAGAAATATTTTCAATCATATAGGTTATTTTTACCACCCCACCAATGCATTTTAAACAGTTTTTAATTGCATACTATATGTGGAGAAGATGACGGACATTTAAATATAATCACATGTATATTTGTATTAAACTGGTATGAAATAACAGGTCCATCCATGTGACCATGTGAAGCAGACGTAACGTTATGTTACCGTGATTGGCCGACATCAATATATAAAGTCTATAATACCCTATAAAAATACTACCGGTATTAAAACTGTTCAATTAAACTAGTTTATCATATAACTTGCGATTATAAAGCCATACATGTATTTATCATTATTACACTAGTGTAAGAAATATGCAGATGAAGGCCGCATCATCGTGTGTTCTTTTCCGTTAGCTTGGTGTGCATTGGAATCACCTCGTACATGTCGTAGATTTTCAGTGTTTAAAATAGCGGATTACGGAAATCAAAGAGGTGGTTCATTTGTTTGGTGTGTATGAATGGGTACAAGTTCATATATACATGTAGGCAACTATAATATTTTTTTCTTGTATTTTTTGTTTAGAGTTTGGAGTGAATGTCACATTCATGTTTATTTAATACAGAATTCATTAACTTAAGTCGTTGGATGAAATTGACAGCCTCGCATCTGACATATAAATTATAATTGTATTCAATCTGTTTAATAATAATATTATACGATTATTGCCAAATCGATCATCGGCATTGTGTAAAATAATTTACCAATAAAATAAATATGCATGTTGTTTTCACTATAATATTTCAAGTTTTCAGTCCTATTTAGACAGTGTCTACTTGTAGCAGTGACCTCAATGCTCAACTTTATAGTGTTGCTACACTGTAATATCATTCCATAGATGCATGACATGATACCATAGCCACCCTGTTGCATATAATGACAATACTTTAAAGGAACACAGCAATTTTGATTTGTTTGAAACTGTCGGCATCCCATTTGTTGTTTTTTAATCTCAATTTGTTTTAATTCAAATGAATCATGGTGCCAATTTTAACGCTTGATGTAAAATTCAAGATTGCCATGTGTCCCTTTAACTGCAAATTTACTTTTCTTTATATATGTTATTTTTGTACAGTGTGATGGGTTGTCACATAACTTACAATCCTTGAGATTCTATTTTTCACGTAACTCACATCTATTTATCACATAACTATTTCAAATTGACCTAATGCATTTTCACTCCCTCTCTGTAAGTTACGTGATAACATTCGATACAGAGCGACATCGAGACAATTTACTTAATCATTGATGTAAAGAAGTCAAATAAACCTTTTAACAAATTATTTATTAAATTGTAACAAATATAAAGAATCTGATTCTGAATTAAAATGTTCTGTCTGAAATTTAATATGGAAGTGTGAACAATGCCAAATCACATTTTATTAAACGGTCGGATTTTATTCCATTTGTCAGGCATGACTTAATGATTACTAAAATTCTGAAAGTATTGAATCTAGTCTTTGTATTAATATTGATGCTTTAAGCGTCTCCGTGGCCGAATAGTTAACGACGTTGCGTTGTAAACCTTGGCCACTCACAGCTGCAGGTTCGAATCCCACTGGGAGCTCGACTTGAGAGGAAGTGTCGATTCTTACGGATGGCGGGATGTGTACCATACTGGTTCTACCCAGGAAAAGTGGATGGTCTGCATCCACCACAACAAAACAAACCGTCATATATAACCTTACATGTGTTGAACATGACGTAAACCCCATACAAACAAAAGTTTTATATTACAGTTATATAAAATCAAGCCTAGTAATCGACGTCATCAGCAGGTGCACAAGATGATCATCCGTAACGAAGATTTGTCTCGACTCGGTAAGTCAACACACGCATTTCAGCTCTAATTCTCAGTCCATAAAGATATAATTATGCCTAAAGTATCGCAATCAATGGCAAAAAGACTCGGTTAATATTCAACTCTGCTAATACTTAGCGAATTGAAAGCAGAATCAAAGAAAGTTATTTTAGCGAGATGATTCTCAGCGGAGTTTTCTCATTTTAACTTTCTTTGATTCTGCTCTCAATTCGCTAAGTATAGCAGAAGTGAATATTAACCGAGTCTTTTTCCATTGATTGCGATACTTTAGGTACAATTATATCTTTATGGACTGAGAATTAGAGCTGAAATGCGTGTGTTTACTTATCGAGTCGAGACAAATGATCATCTCGTGCACCTGCTATGACGTCGGTTCCTGGGCTTGAAAAACATATTGCAAAAAAATTTAGTTTGAAGTGTTTAGCACTTTTGCTCTCCATGATGTTAACATGTGTCAATCATTCATGCATGTGGGGAGACAATGCCACATCTAAAATTGCAAAGCATATAACAAATAAATACTATTTCAGAAGACATTTTTGTTTCTGTTCCTGTCAAAGGGTGAAAAAAAAAATATAAGTTTTTCCAAGGCCGATTATGCGGTCTATGTGCACTCTTTTGCTCGCTATTTGTCTGTCTTTCATGACAACTTTTCCTGACATCCTATTTTTACTTTTAAAAAAAGTTGGCACATTTATTTGAACATTCATGGAGGCATAAGTCCTGAACATTAAATCCTTTGTCGGCCATAATTGAATCACCTGGATCGCACATTTGAAATAAATTGCTGCGTTCCACAATCTGTCGGTCAGTTGTTGAGCCACCATACAGTGGACTAATATGACACGAGGCCGTCAGGTGTAGCGCCAATGAGTGTTTTCACCGTATTTCTATTTTTTATACGTGGAAAATGTGGATTGCTGAGGTGTTGGCGCCTTCGGGTTTTTTTTATTGGACATTCAGTTCCATCTATAACAACACGAGTAGTTGGACATTTTGATTTAAAATCTGAGGGTGCAAAATATCGCACAAGATTGCGTGAAGGCCAAATATCAATTTCTCTCCACTGTTTTGACATAAATATAATCCATGTAAACACTATGTTTTTCACACTGCTTTCTGATATATTAAACATATGTGAAAGTTCAAAATGTGGTCGATTTCAATGTAAAAAAAAAATGATTTATAACAGACGTACTTTCAACCTTGTGATACAGATAATTTAAGCAATAAGTTGCAGGTCCAAGTGTGTTTAAAACAAATGTTAATTTTAAGTAATTTTCAAGTCCGGTATAAATATTAGTACATTTGTCGTCATCTTTATAGTTTTTGATATCAAAAAGGGACTTAGTATCGGTCGGTTTAGTATCAGTCTGCGTTCCGGATTCTCTGCTACATTTGAGAGGTGTAGCGAAATAGTGGAATTTCAGAAGGGCCCGTCTTGACTTCAATTTCACTACATTCCAAAGGCTTTTAAAATGCCAATCTCTAGCTCATTTAGAACTGTTTCTTCATGTTTTCTTTTTCTGCTTTCTCTGTCCTGTGTCCTAAACCCACGAGACTTTTGTGATGGAGTCATGGGTCTTGTCCATTGATATTGACTGGGGACAGCTGTGGACAGTAGTTTCTGTTGAATGGGATTTCTACCTGAAAATATAAATCATTTTGTTTGTTAATAACACAACTTTATAAATTGTGACCATTATACACATACATGTAGGTTCGTCAGCTTAAACCATCAGGAGAGAACAGAAACACCAGGTGATAGATTCCCCTAATATAATAAATTGTTTTGAGTTCATAAAGGTTCACTGATCCCAATCTCTCCATAGTGCGCAAATAGAACAAAAATAGGGATGAAACCGAAAGTTGGTTACCCCACCCACTACTTGACTATCAACGAATACTTCGGAACCGTATGGGTACGTTTATTTTACAAAAGTATGGCTATGAATAACACATCTACTAACTTTAACGTTTTCTTGTGTGTGTTTATTTTCAAAAAGTTTGATTGGACACAAAAACATACCATCTATGTAGTCATCCGGTTTGAAGTGCGCCTTACAGTCTACAGACGACTGACGATTTAACGGTTTCCAGTTCTTAAATCCCTCATCCATTCGTTTAATCGCCAAAATCCATTTCTCCCGTCTAACTGATTCGGTTGGAAACTCATGTCCCCCTCTTAAATGGCATCCTGGCATAAAACAACACGTACACTACTAGGCAGGATTTCTTTTCTTTTTTTGACGAATAATTTAGAATGATTTCTTTGTTTATCGTACGATAAAGACCGAGTAACAACAAAGTAGCTGGACCTGGTCATGTAGCGCCATCTATTCTCGGCAGATAACTGGCTACTATCAATCGTGATCGCTCGGCCAATCCCGCCATTCTTCGGGATCCCGCAAAGCAGTGTACGAGATGTTGCGAATGGATTACATTCAGTAAACTGGTTTACGAAAATGTCATTTCAGCAAGTGAAATGGTAACCTTTCAACATTACAAAATATGTGTTTATACCATTCAAGTTTTTTAGACGAGTTCTGTAGGAATTGTAAGGCATGCGTATTGTAAGGCATGCGTAAGTTGTAAAGCATGCGTATTGCCACTTACATGAGTCACAGTCTGTTAACCATAGGCACATTTAAAAGTCATATAAGAGTCTGCTGCCTTCGGCAGCAGAATGATAAGGAGGCAGGGAATTAATGTGTCCTTGTCATAAAGAAGAAGAATGAGCCTTAACTTGTGCAAATATACTGTAAATATGTTAGTTTTATTGTTATCAAATGTATCGAAAATTATATTGGTGAAAACATTTGGCTAACCCTGTACATTAGAAAGTCACCGAAACAGGTACACGTCATCAGTTTGTGTGTACACAATTACTACTGCATTAAAACATGGCGAATATCTCGGTAAATACAGCATTGTTTGCAATGTGTTTTTACAACATACCAGGGATTGAATTGATGTTAAAGCAAGAAATTAAAATATATTAATTACTTGGTTTATTTAATACGGAAGCCGCTTGTAAAAATTAAGGTCACTGAAACTGGGACTTAATTGATAAATACATTAAACAATTGAAAACATGTATTTTAAAAGAAAGCTTATTTTTTTTAAAAAATAATGTCGGTACAAAGGCACTTTTTTTCTGACACACGTAAATTTCAGTTGAAATGTACCGTATTTCCCTAGATTAGTAGCGCCTTCCCTAATTGCCTGTTTCACAGTAAATGGGCCAAAAAAGGTTAGCATCAAAGTAAAAAAAAAAAAAAGTTTAAGATAATCTTTTTCTATTGCTTTTTTGTGATATGTTTATGACTTAAGTTTATGACACAATCAAAGAAAACATAAGTTTTTACCTCCATATGCTTGTTTTTTTCTTCATTTTTCTAAAGGCTGGTAGACAAGGGGACGAATGTTACAGCTTTATACAATATTTATTTTTTTTGCTTGTTTCTTATGCAAAAGTTTCAAAAATGGCTACATTTATTTACCCTCAGATATTTTATTAATATTTAGACATCATTTAAAATATGGGGCGGGGGTGGGGATTTTTAATAATAGCGCTCAAACCGATTTTGGGAAACCTTATCTTCTTGGGCCGCGGCAATGAGTTTTTAGTAATAGAGCCCCACCAATTTTAAGAAATCTTATCTTCTTCGAAAATCCAAAAACTCTTTAAAAAACACAAAACTTTCGTCTTTAATGCTGATGGATTTAATTACAGGGAGTTTTTGTCTCGCGTTTTCGAAGAAAAAATAGACATAAGTGTTGCTTTTCCAACGGCGGTGACGGCGAAGGCCTCAACATTCAAGTTTTGCGTTTAGGTCATTTTCTGACAAACTATATGCACTAGACCTTTAAGACTTTGCTTATAGTTGTATCATGGGTGGTACATCGCAACGTGATGAAGCAAAATGTGGAAGTGACCTTGACCCTCCAAGTAAAGGGCAGATAACTTAATACTTTTTAGGTTCAACTTTTGAGTATAGGTCATTTTATCACAAACTGTATGCACTAGACATTTCAAACTTTGTTTATATTTATATCTTGGGTGGTACATTGCAATGTGATAAAGCAAATGTGAAGTGACCTTGACCCTCCAGGCAAATGGCAGACAATTAATATTTTCTACCTTCAGCTTTTGCGTTGAGGTCAATTTCTCGCAAACTGTATCTACTACACCTTTCAAACTTTAATTATAGTTGTATCGTGACAAAGGAAATGTGAATGTGACCTTGACCCTCCAAGCAAGGGGCATATAACTTAATATTTTTTACCTTCAACATTTGCATTTAGGTCACTTTCTCGAACTTTGTTTATAGATGTAGCTCTGGTGGTACATGTACATCGCAACGTGACAAAGCAAATGTGGATGGTACATTGACCCTCCAAGCAAAGGGCAAATAACCTTATAATTATTACTTTCAACGTTTGCGTTTAAGTCACTGTATGCACTAAGACCTGACAAATGCGGATGTGTCCTTGGACATATTCCATATAAAAGTGCACCATTCCGTCAAATTTTCTTTATCACTATTTCTCATTGAAAATATATATGTGTCTATCATGTATGTTCCCCTTTTATTGTTAACTCCATCAAGTATCAGCAAAATCGGTGAAAAAGAAAAATCTACAAAAGTTAAAAGAATAAAAGGAAAAAAAGTTTGCAAAAGTTTAGGAATTTGACAGAATGAACTCCCGGTAAAGTTACATGACGCTTTTATAAGGCAGATAAATTGAAGTCCGAGATGTTTTTATTGCAAATGTCATTAGATCTGATAAGAACATAAATAATACTAAATTATTTTACAACAGTTAAGCAGATTCTGAGGATTGCTTCTGCATAAAAATGTTTTTTTATTATTTTTTTTTATTTTGAAAGTGTTCTGTCAAACTTGCTGACATTAGCACACATTCCTGTAAATAATTCCTGATTGGCCCAGCAAATCATCTAATTTATCAGTAATGGGAGCTATAGACAGATACTTTTATATTATATAGTCCAACACATATTATTTTACAAAAAGCAATGGTGCTAATGTCATGCCTGTCAAATTTACAAGATGACATTAGTAACAACCTGCTACTAAACAAATAATCTTCCTTGATAAAAACATGCATTTCCAATTTACAGGGATTTTGTTTGAACAGATTCACTGTTTTAGTTATACAGAGTGAGTGAATATTCAACAATCTTTCACAAAAATAAACATTGAAAATGTTCTGTCAAATAAGATGACATTAGCAACGTATGTCACATTAGCTACATTCTGTCAAACTTATGTGACATAAGCAACATTAATATTTCTTTGTCAACACTCTACAAATGGACGTTTGAAAAGCTTTTCCATGCAAAACTTATTCAGTCTCTGTTTCTGTATATGAAAATAGGAAGTGTTGATTACAAGTATTACAATGGTATCAGTTATTTACAGAACTTGTGTTGCTAATGTCACCAGATTCCGTCAAACTTTCTGTCAAAGATGATATTAGGTATATTCCGTCATTAGCAACTTTAATATTTTTTTGTAAACACTCTAAAGATGAACTTTGAAAAGCTTTTCTATCCAAGACCTGTACAGTCTGGGTTACTGTAAATCAAAATATGAAGAATTTATTGCAAAAATTACCATTATATCAGTTATTTAAAGAACTTTTGTTGCTGTTAATGTCATAAAATTCCGTCAAACTTTCCATCAAACTATGACATTAGCAACAGCAATTTAAAAACTTCAAACATATTTGTTTTATTGCATTTTTCTTGAGATTTATTTCTTTATACAGATAATTGTTTAGCTTTTTTAATCAATTCCATTGCCAGTTTTACTAAAATTTCATTTTAAGATGGAAGCTAATGGTGCACTCTTATATGGAATATGTCCTTGACCCTCCAAGCTAGGGGCACATACCTTAATAAGTTTTACCTTCAACATTTGCGTTTAGGTCACTTTCTCCGAAACTATATGAATTAGACCTTTCAAAGATCGCTTATAGTTGTTTCTGTGATAGTACATCACAACGTGTCAATAAGTAAATGTGGATATGACCTTCACCATCCAAGCAAAGGACAGATAACTTTATTTGTTACATTTTACATCACTTTCTCATGAACTGTAATTATGCACTAGATGCCTAGTTTATAGCTTAATCTTTGGAAGACAAAACATTCTATTTTGACAGAGTTGTGGCTTGGTCTATCACATTAATTAAACCTTATAGCGCTGTCATCAGTTTTACCTAGTTCAGTGCCGGTGTCGTAGTAAAAGATCGTCTTATAGTAATTTTACAGTAAACAATCGGGAGATATTGAAAAATTAAACCATAATAAGAACGCCCCTTTTGAACTTTGCATAGCGCCCGGGTGCTACTAATAGAGGAAATACGGTATGTTTGTTATGTTACGTTGCATAAAGTTTAGTTCTAATATCCTGTAAAACAGGTTTGGATTGTACCAGCTCTACATGCATAACACTGTGTTTCATCTCGGACATTTTGCGTGAAAAGTGTTTGTTTTTTTTAATGTTTTTAGCTCTACTGGCCAAAGGCCTAGCGAGCTGATGCGATCATTTTTCGTCCGTCCGTCCGTCCGTCTGTTAGCAATTTTATAAAATCTTCTCTGAAACCGCTTGAAGGATTTTGATGAAACTTCATCACAATGTTACTTAGGAGGCCCTTTCTCAGATTTGTGTTTTTCATGGCCGACAGTCATCCAAGATGGTTACAATTAGGTCGAATTTGGGGAAATTTCAAACAACATCTCCTCCGAATCCTCTTGTTCCATTTTAGTGAAATATCATATATATGTTCCTTGGGTTGGCCTCTATCAAGTTTATGTTTTTCGTTTTTGTCGAATAATCGAAATGGCCACCACGTCAACCCAAAGTTTACATAGAGTTATATAGGAAACGTCTAAAAACGACATCTTCTCTCAAACCGCTTAAAGCATTTTGATGAAACTTAATCACAATGATCTTTGTGATGGTCCTCCTCAGAGTTGTGTTTTTTGCGGCTGTCAGTCATCCAAGATGGCCACCATGGCTAAAATTAGGTCAAATTTAAAGAGATTTCAAACGCCATCTTCTCCGAAACCACTTAATCCATTCCAGTGAAATATCATATACATGTTCCTTGGGTTGGCCTCTATCAAATTTGTGTTTTTTGTTATCGTCGAATAATCAAAATGGCCGCCACGACCACCCAAAATTTAGATAGAGTTAGATCACCTTTATCAGTATTTAGTATATAGGAAAAGGCTAAAAATGACATCTCTAAAACCTCTTAAAGGATTTTGTTGAAACTTTATCACAATGATCTTTGGGATATAGTGCGCCTCAGATTTGCGTTTATCGTTGCCGCTAGTTTTCCAAGATGGCTGCCATTGCTAAAACTAGGTCAAATTGATGAAATTTCAAACGACATCTCCTCCGAAACTTCTTATTCCATTCTAATGAAATATCATATACATGTTCCTTGAGTTGGTCTCTATCAAATTTGTCTATTTCGTTATCGTCGAATATCAAAATTGTTTGAAGTTATGTTTATTTTATAGATAAATCCAGTCTAATCATATGTTTGTACCTGACTGACCGTGAATCACAGTTGCATGCGTTGCAAGATACTGCATTGTTCAACTTGTTGATCCAGATTCCTACAAACTTTCTTTTAAAAACCTTGTTTGAAGTTATGTTTACTTTGTAGTTAAACATAGTCTTATCATATGTTTGTACCTGACTGACCGTGAATCTGTTTGAATCACACTTTCATGCGTTGCGTTAATATCTTCCTTACTGCATTGTTCAACTTGTGGATCCAGATTCCTACAAACTTTGTTTTAATTTTAACTTTTATTTGCTTTACCAGTTTACCAAACTTTGTTTTAAAAAACCTGTTTTAAGTTATGTTTACTTTATATTTAAACATAGTCTAATCATATGTTTGTATGATCAGTAGTGTTGATGATTTGATTGATCATCGGTCAGTTATGCCTTTGATCTGATCAATCGCTCACAATTGACTCGGTTGTTGAAAACCATGGCTTATTTCATTCTCTTGTACTAAAATATACAAGAAAATAAAACTAGTGATTGTTCTGCAACAAATCATCACATGATTTTAGCGGGTAACACAAGCTTTGTACCGACTTCGTCTCCTGATCTCCCGATAAAAGCTGTTTATGACAGTAGAGCGTCTACAGGCCCTATTGGGCCTCTTGTTTTACTCATAAAATGCCAACTGTCTGTAGTTTCATTGGTTCAATAGCAATATAAATCACTCCGAAAACTCCGGAACGTTTCACAATGTTGTACCACACAGAGTAAAAATAAATATATGATACTAATTGAAAATAATTGATATACATGTATACATTCAGAATTTTGTTTTAAACCCATTTTCAACATAAACTCTTTAGTGAATTTGGGAATGATAATTTTCCTGTTTTCATAAATATGGATGTCGAATCACATACATTTATCAAACCGGTTTCATTAAATTTTTGCGTGATTCAATATTATTTACGCATAAAATCACGAAAATTAAATTATTCTACATGAATTTTAATCATATTTTCATGAGAAAAAATGTTTTTTTAATTTACGCAATAGTTTTAATAATGCCACGCAACATCAAGGTGATTCCTGGAACACATGACATCATGTTGGTTAAAAACGAAGCGTTAGATACACATGTTTTTTCAAAGTATTTTTGTATTGTATATCATAAAATGGAAAATAGAATCATTTTAGAATTAGTGGTGGCATAAAAGTTATCTCAAATTTGTTTGTTTTTTGTATGAAATTCATGAATCACATAAAAATGTTTCTATTGTAGCTCGTCAGAGGCTTGTTTAATGAAAGATTAATTTAAACTTGTTTCATAAATTCTATATGAAATGGTAATTCATTTGATATCCTCTGTATTTTTATCTCATGTTTATTTCTGTTTACGAAGGGACTTGAACTTTCACGTTCTGACACATTTCAGCATTATTTCAGTACTTTCTCTTTGTAAGTGCAGTAACTGTTGCTGAAACTACAGCTAGAATTTGTTCTATCCTTGAACATGTATTTGTTTGCTGTTTCCCCAATCCCGACCCAGGATTTTATAGGTGGGTAGGTAGGTACATGTAGGTAATTGTTTTTGTTGCCAAAGACAGTAGAAAACGTAAGAAATGAAAGAAAAAACTTGAATGGCCCTTTTTCGTGGTTAGGTAGTGAAACAGCAAATCAACATTTTTAGCTCTGCTTATGGGATGACGAGATGTCCGGCGTCCGTCCGTCCTTTAACTTTTGCCTTGTGAACACTCTAGGGCCTTCATTATTAATCAAATCGTTAGGAAACTTGGCCAGTATCTTTACATCAATGACAGCTCAGATAACTTCGAAAACCAGCGAGATTGAATTAATTTCACCGGAGTTATGGCCCTTGTTTTGCTAAAAAATGCCATATTAAGCCTTGTGAACAGTCTAGCATCTTCATTTATTATTTGATCTTTACCAGACTTGCTCAGATTGTTAATATCAATGAAAGCTCGAACAAGTTTGAAAACCAGCCAAATCAGTTTAGTAAGACCGGAGCTATGGCCCCTGTTTTTTCTGAAAAGTGCCATTTTCTGCCTTTTGAACACTCTAGCATCTTTGGGGCCTTTTCAACAGAGTATGTTTGAGCGTGCATTTAGGTGACAAGCATATAATTGTTGAAAGTCATTTGTTTTGTATTAAAAGAACGAAGTGCCTCATTTGCGTGGAAAAATCGTTAAATAAACGGTACTGTGTTTTCAACGGTTACATCGAAATTACCCATTACATGTATATTGAAAGATTTACAGTGTTCAAATTCAAGTTGCATTCTCAAACTTCCTATGGTGTAGTGGAAACACTCATATCATTTATTGGTATGAGACCTTGGTTCGAATCGAGGCAGGTAAAAAATGACATGTAACTTTATTTGCTTGCACATTGTAAATTTTGTCTGTTGTAAAAAACACACAAAAAACACTGAAATTAACAATATCTGTTTGAAAAAAAGGGTCAATTCCTTTTCTCCATAGAACCATACATCTATGCACATGTTCATTTGTTTGAGTACCCAACTGATTATCGCCAGAATTAAATCTATTGACCTCGGTTTTTTGTGTTCAGTGAACAAATCGTAAATCATGGACATTTTCTCCCACATTTACTCAGACACTGTGCATGATTTACCATGTTTACAATTTTTTTATTTTTTTTACACAGTGTATATGCAACAGTACAGAGTGTATGTTGACAAACCTGCAGTAATGGTGTATTAGCTAATATTCTAATTTTGTAGGCAACTTATCACACATATAAGCACCCAAAACAAAAACCTGTCCAGACATCATGCTTCCATTTTCTTCGGACAGCAGAATAATATTTATAAACTAGAGAATTCGTTACCAGTACTTTCAGGACTTTGCTTATATCTATATTTACTGTGTTCTGTGAAAGCTGCATTTTCTGTTCGACTTTTATAGTTATTTTTATAAGATTCAAGTTAATGTTAAAGGGACACTGTCCGTAAGTAAACAGATATTGAGCATAACCAAATAACTGTCTGACTTTTATTCAGTGAAATGTATACAAGAAAACATGAGGATAGACCCTAAGAAGTATGTAGGAATATATTCGTGAGTTTGAAAAAAAAAAAGAGTTTTAATTATTATATGTAAATAAAGTGGGACCCACAATATTTACCTTTTTTGCGATCACGTGACTGCCATTAGCGCATTAGGTTTTGAATATAGTATGTATTGCGAAATATGTATAGCCCGCTTAGCTCAGTCGGGAGCGAGGTAGACCACTTTGCGTTCACTATTATTACTGAGCGTAAAGAAAAGGTAATTTTAGTTTGGGCTGCGAGTTCAAACGCACGAAGCGGATTTTTTGTGTTTTTTTACCGCGATTGAATTCCGTTAAACAATCTTGCTTTTAATTAGTAAATATTCAATAATGTATAGTGCGTAACGTTTGTGAACATAATTATTGTGTGTTTTATGAGCTAAAGAGTTACGGACAGTGCCCCTTTAGGTGTTGAAAATATATTTAAATTGATCTAAAGTTTATGTCACGGTATTTAAAACCGTTCAGTTTTCAGATTATTAATACTGGTTTTGAGACTTAAAGATTGTTTTCGATTATGTTGGACAAATACCTTGCCATAAGCAGTACATTGCATGCAACCAAAATAAATTAATCGCAATAACTGTTTATTTAAATGCCACAGTAACACTAATTATCATTGTAGTTTCCACTTTATATCGGCACTAGGATATATACCAGAGGTGTTCAACTTATAACGTAACATATTTGTTTAAGATGTTATTTTTCAGCGGTGATTTAAAATGATTATAATAAAAATGCGCGATTTAAAGAGGCTCTACCTATATCTTTTTGTCCAACAATTGATATAAACTTTACTTAATTATAAAGAGGACTATGAAAAAGGAAAATGGCAATAATTTCACCCAATGTAATATGCGTTTTGCTGGGGAAAAACAGGATTGAAAAGATCGGATTTTTGAAATTGTATTCGTAATTGTTTTAGACAAGCCGATTGCGGAGATTTTCCGATCTTATTCGTTTACAATCGGAACTACCTCGTCTGATTAGCGAAGAGTTCCGATCGATTCGTTTGCTATCGGAACTGCGCCGAATAGTTTGTAATCGCATTGCGCATGTCCGAGAAAATCGTAAAAACTCGTAGTTCTCCGGCAGGAATAAACGGCTGGGCAGCATTTTATTCAAGATATTGTTTTGATCATAATTAATAATTTACAGAACTGGAATACGAACCATGTGTCTTCTTAGAATACTCATAGAATAGCTTTGTATACATATAAATGCAGTAATATTGAGTATTTAATATGTTACATTAAAAATCGCGTAGATATAGGTAGTGCCTCTTTAATTATGTAAACTGTCATTTAGAAGGTATGCATTTAAAATTAATCTCCGATTTTGAGTGGTTCACTTCCAGTTTACATTTTGAACTGGGCGCATACTATTTTCCAATGTTAGACCTGTATGTTTCTATTTGACGTAGAGTTTGGCTTAAATCAAATAATTCCACTAAATGCATACCATAATTGTTTAAAACTGTGTTTGTAATTTAGATATAATAGTATGTTTTATTTGAAGACAAAAATATAAACGTTGAATTAAAACTTTGAATTTTATCAAAGTGTTAATAAATTGACAGGTAAGAGGACATATTGCTCGTATGTTGATTTGATAAAATAACCAAAATAAGCATATTATTCATATCTTGTAAGACGAAAAAATGAAAAGTTATTTTTGCTGTATTATCACATACCTTATACAGATAATGTTGGTGAAAAAATATTTTTTTTAATAATTATTTGCACATACGTGTGTTTTGC